>ML827752.1:21128-41609 GCA_009831015.1 Picea engelmannii | reverse complement strand
TGTTGTCTTGTTACGGGCAGGTGTTTTCAATTGGGCATACACTTCATTCATTGATTGATTAGCCGGACTTTTTGACTTTGGTGGTAACCTGTGAGGAGGACCTTTTCAATTGACTCTTTTACTTTAGCCTCTTCAAAAGCCCAGGTTATCGGGGACGTCTACCCTGGGTTAACCTCCCTAAATAGAAATAACCTCCCCATTGAGGTGACATTGGGTGGGGAAGGTTCCTGTTACGCCAGTTTGGTCTGTATCATTTGGCCCTTAACCTAAACTACAAACTGTGTGATAACAATGTTCTCTTGGGCCAACCATATATGTGGAGAGGCCATGTTGTTTATGAGTCTCGACCTCGTAGTGTCATTGTTACTTTGGGGGGTCATCTTAATAGAATACCAAAGGTAGTTCCAACTATTGTTCCAAATAAAAAGTGTTGCAAGGAAGGTAGTGTCTCATACTGAAAAATTCAGCTTCTTCACAATGTGTTCAAAAGGGGATCAGAAGGACACTGCAACCACTACAGCCTCGCCCCCTGCACCTTCTATCCAACAGAAGCAGGTCGACAAGGTTGCAGCAAAGTACAAATATTCCTTCTACACACCTTCCTCTCATGTAGCTCGACTTTTTGAACAACCTCAGCTTCAACAGGTTCATGATAGACTTCCACAAACTAAGCAGCTCGACGTCTCTAGCAATACAAGCAGCTCACCAAGATGTAGATCCAACAAATGTTTTTCCCTCTCCTCCAGGAACTCAACGCAATTTAGAACATTGCTTCCTAAGGAGGGAGGATTGATCCAGGTGGGCATCGGTGGCCACCCACCTTTTCAACTGGCTCAAAACAGTTTTCTGACAATTTTGGCAATTTAATATTTTTAGCAGGTTTTAACTTTCGAGGCCATTTTGAGGGCCCCAAAGAAGTTTTTTTGAGATCGATATTATCAATGATATATAAAGGAATGATTGAGCCCCCAAAATGAAACTCCTCAATGATACCTTTCCAATGAGCTATCACACGCCTAAAACGGAGATCGTATGCAAAAGTTACGACCTCGGGAAGTTGATGTACTCACTTGCCCAAATGGGGCCCATGTGACTTTTGGCGCTTCATCTCCTAGGGTTGGGTTTTTTGATGTCTAGGGTTTTTTTGCATTCCTACTTATTGTAAAAAAAGGCCTTCATAGCCTCATGGTAATGATGTTCTTGTGAATGCAAGTAGCCGTCACATCTCTTCTCAGAGATAAGCTGCCACCATTCTAGTGAGTCTTTCACTCTGTATTTTTACAGTCTATGTACATTTCTTTCATTAACAGAAATTATGTACATTTATTTCATTAATAGAAATCGTGTATTACTGTATCTCTATGTTTATAGTTTCATCTCTGAGATATTTTCTCTGTTCACAACTTTTCTGACAAAGAAAAGATCACCTTCGCACTCCTTAAAGCTCTTCCTCATGTCAAACATTGGTGGGAAACTTACTGGGAGCAATGTTCCACAGAGGAGTCTGGAATATATGGGGCCTATCCCAATTGGGATTTTTTTGTGGATGTGGTAAAGGAACAGTATTACCCTGTTGGAAACTATGAGGACCAATACATGAGATGGACCAGACTGTAGCAAGAGAGGGGCCAAGCAGTTATGGAGCTCACCAATACCTTCCATACCTTATGCACCAAGCTGGGTATCAAAGACTTTGAGCGACATTTGGTTCTGAAATACTGTGGGGCTCTACACAGATACATCCAAACTGAAATGGATTTTCTGAACATCTCATCACTTGGTGCTTCTTATCGATATGTTGTTAAAATTGAGCAGAAATTTAAGCACCAGAACAAATGGGAATTCGGGTCTGCAAATCCGCAACAACCAAAGTATGACAAAGACAGCCCTAACAAACAGTCTCTTGAAAACCAGTGCAAGACATAGGAAAATAAGGGTCACGGGAAGACAAAGAATGACACCGGAAAATGGTGTGATTTCCACAAAATCCCCTAGCACAACACCGATGAATGTCGCTCAAAACAGTCATTGGTGGTCGAGATCAAAGACAAGGAGTCGAACCCTGATTCTGAAAATACCTGTAAAGGACAGATCATTGACGCAAACCCCACTGCTATTGTCGGTACCACAGCAATTCAGCCAGAAGAACCAACAGATCTTGAAGAGGGGGAGTGCCTTTTTCATTCACAGATGTGGGTGAAGGGGACCCCGTTGCATTTTATTGTTGATAGTGGAAGCCAAAAAACCCTCATCTCAATAGAGGTCGTCAAACAATTGGGATTGTCGACAACACCACACCTGCATCCATACAACATCAGGTGGCTTCGACAAGGACGAGATCTCCATGTTAGCCAACAATTTCAATTGTCATAAGGCATCCAACCCTTCAAGGATGAGGTATTATGTGATGTTGTTCCACTGGATGTCTGTGATGTTCTCTTGGGCCAACTATATATGTGGAGACGTCGTTTTGTGTATGAGTCTCGACCCCGTAGTGTCATTGTTACCTTGGGGGTTCATATCTACAGAATACCAGAGGTAGTTCCAACTATTGTTCCACCTAAAAAGTGTCGCAAGGAAGGTAGTATCTCATACTGCAAAATTCAGCTTCTTCACAATCTGTTCAAAAGGGGAACAAAAGGACACTGCAACCACTACAGCCTCACCCCCTGCACCTTCTATCCAACAGAAGCAGGTCGACAAGGTTGCAGAAAAGCACAAAGATTCATTTTTCACGCCTTCCTCTCATGTAGCTCGACTTGTTGAACAACCACAGCTTCAACAGGTTCATGATAGACTTCCACAAACTAAGCAGCGCGACATCTCCAGCAATACAAGCAGCTCACCAAGATGCAAATCCAACAAATGTTTTCCCTCTCCCCCGGGAACACAACGCAATGGAGACCATTCCTTCCTAAGGAGGGAGGATTGATCCAAGTGGATATTGGTGGCCACCCACCTTTTCCAACTGGCTCAAAACAGTTTTTTGGCACTTTACTATTTTTAGCAGGTTTTAACTTCCGGGGCCATTTTTAGGGCCCAAATGAAGGTTTTTCGAGATCAAGGTTCTCAATGATAGACAAATTCATGATTGAGCCCCCGAAATGAATCTCCTCTATGATACCTTTCCAACGAGCTATCACACACCTAAAACGGAGATTGTATGCAAAAGCTACGACCTCGGGAAGTTGATGTACTCACTTGCCCAAACGGGGCCCACATGACTTTTGGTGCTTCATCTCCTAGGGTTAGGTTTTTAGATGTCTAGGGTTTTTTGGAATTCCTTCTTATTGTAAAAAAAGGCCTTCAGAACCTCATGGTAATGATCTTCTTGCGAATGCGAGTAACCATCACATCTCTTCTCAGAGATAAGCTGTCACCATTCTAGCGAGTCTTTCACTCTGTATTTTTACAGTCTCTGTACATTTCTTTCATTAATAGAAATCGTTTATTACTGTATCTTTGTGTTTATGGTTGCATCTCTGATATAATTCTTTTATATTATTGAATATCTGTGATATCCCTTTACATTTCCTTATTATATCTCTGATCTCATTTCGTGCCGAAAATAATTTGGATCAGTGGTATCAGAGCAGTTGCTCTTGATCGTTTTTCAGTGCATGTCCCCGACGAGGTCCGAGTAGAGCAAGTTGGGTCTCAAGATTGTCTCTCTTAAAGACAATCTCTCTCGCACACCCAAGAAACTCTCGATGGCGGAAGAAAAGAAAAATGACGGAGTGGACGATCCTATCAATATGTTGCTTGAGCAAGCTCTCACGCAACAGAGGGACAAAATGATGGAGAATTTTTTCCACATCCTTAAACGTCTGCCGATAGCATCAGGCGCATCCTCATCAAGTGGCCACTTTGGAGGCACCTCACCTTTCAAGGTACAAGTTAATTTTGATATTCCTATATTTGAAGGACAGATAGATGCAGAAGCCCTAGAAAAATGGTTAACTCTGCTAAAAGGTTATTTCTCTATTCACAACTTCTCTGACAAAGAAAAGATCACCTTCGCACTCATTAAAGATCTCCCTCGTGTCAAACATTGGTGGGAAACTTACTAGGAGCAAATTTCCACAAAGGAGTCTGGAATATATGGGGTCGATACCACTTGGGATTTTTTTGTGGATGCGGTCCAGGAACAGTATTACCCTTTTGGCAACTATGAGGACCAGTACATGAGATGGACCACACTACAATAAGAGAGGGGCCAAGTAGTTTCGAAATTGACCAATAACTTCCATACTTTACGCACCAAGTTGGGTATTAAAGACTCTGAGGGACATTTGGTTCTAAAATAACGTGGGGCTCTACACAAATACATCCATACTGAAATGGATTTTTCGGACATCTCATCACTCGGTGTTGCTTATTGATATGCTATTAAGATTGAGCAGAAATTTAAGCACTACAACAAATGGGAATTCAGGTCTGCAAATCTGCAACAACCAAAGTATGACAAAGACGGCCCTAACAAACAGTCTCCCGAAAACTAGTCCAAGACACAGGAAAAGAAGGGTCACGGGAAGACAAATAAGGACACTGGAAAATGGTCTGATTTCCACAAAATCCCTTGGCACAACATCGATGAATGTCTCTCAAAACATTCATTGGTGGTCGAGATCAAAGACAAGGAGCCGAACCCTGATTTTGATTCTGATTCTGAAAATACCGGTAAAGGACAGATCATTGACGCAGACCCCACTGTTATTGTCGTGACCGCAGTAATTCAGCTAGAAGAACCAATAGATCCTGAAGAGGGAGAGTGCCTTTTTCATTCACAGATGTGGGTGAAGTGGACCCCACTGCATTTTATTGTGGATAGCAGAAGCCAGAAAAACCTTATCTCGGCAGAGGTTGTCAAACAGTTGGGATTGTCGACAACACAACACCCACAACCATACAACATCGGGTGGCTTCGACAAGGACGATATCTCTGTGTCAGCCAACAGTGTTGATTTTCATACGACATCCAACCCTTCAAGGATGAGGTATTATGTGATGTTGCCCCACTGGATGTCTGTGATGTTCTCTTGGGCCAACCAAATATGTGGAGACGCCATGTTGTTTATGAGTCTCGACCACGTAGTATCATTGTTACTTTGGGGGGTCATCTCTATAGAATACCAGAGGTAGTTCCAACTATTATTCCACCTAAAAAGTGTCGCAAGGAAGATAGTATCTCATACTGCAAAATTCATCTTCTTCACAATCTGTTCAAAAGGGGAACAGAAGGACACTGCAACCACTAGAGCCTCGCCCCCCTGCACCTTCTATCCAACAGAAGCAGGTCGACAAGGTTGCAGCAAAGCACAAAGATTCCTTCTACACACCTTCCTCTCATGTATCTCAACTTTTTGAACAACCTCAGCTTCAACAGGTTCATGACAGACTTCCACAAACTAAGCAGTGCGACGTCTCCAGCAATACAAGCAATTCACCAAGATGCAGATCCAACAAATGTTTTTCCCTCTCCCCCACGAACTCAACACAATGGAGATAATTTATTCCTAAGGAGGGAGGATTGATCCGTGTGGATATCGGTGGCCACCCACCTTTTCCAACTGGCTCAAAACAGTTTTCTGGAAATTTTGGCAATTTAATATTTTTAGCAAGTTTTAACTTCCGGGGCCATTTTGAGGGCCCAAATGAAGGTTTTTCTAGATTGAGGTTCTCAATAATCTCTAAAGGCATGAATGAGCCCCCAAAATGAATCTCCTCGATGATACCTTTCCAACGAGCTAGCACACGCCTAAAACAGAGATCGTATGCAAAAGTTACGACCTCGGGAAGTTGATGTACTCACTTGCCCTAACATTGCCCACATGACTTTTGGCACTTCATCTCCTAGGGTTAGGTTTTTGGATGTCTAGGGTTTTTTGGCAGTCCTGCTTATTGTAAAAAAAGGCCTTCAGAGCCTCATGGTAATGATTTTCTTGTGAATGCAAGTAGCCATCACATCTCTTCTCAGAGATAAGCTGCCACCATTCTAGCGAGTCTTTCACTCTGTATTTTTACAGTCTCTGTACATTTATTTCATTAATAGAAATCATGTATTACTGTATCTCTATTTTTATGGTTGCATCTCTGATATATTTACTTTATATTATTGAATATATGCGATATCTCTGTGCATTTCCTTCTTATATCTCTGATCTCATTTCGTACCGAAAATAATATGGATCAGTGGTATCAGAGCAGGCTACTCTTGATCGTTTTTCAGTGCATGTCCCCAACGAGGTACATGTATAGAGATTTGGGTCTCGAGCTTGTCTCTCTTAAAGACAATCGCTCTTGCACACCCAAGAAACCCTCGATGGCAGAAGAAAAGAAAAATGACGGAGCGGACGATCCTATCAATCTGTTGCTAACGCAAGCTCTCACGCGATAGACGGACGAAATCATGGAGAATTTTGCCTGCATCCTTAAATGCCTACCAATAGCATCAGGTGCATCTTCATCAAGTGGCCACTTTGGAGGCTCCTCGCCTTTCAAGGTACAGGTTAATTTTGATATTCTTGTATTTGAATGACAGATAGATGCAGAAGCCCTAGAAAAATGGTTAACTCTAGTAGAAGGTTATTTCTTTGTTCACAACTTTTCCAACAAAGAAAAGATCACCTTTGCACTCCTTAAAGCTCTCCCTCATGTCAAACATTGGTGGGAAACTTACTAGGAGAAAAGTTCCATAGAGGAGTCTAGAATATATAGGGTCGATCCCACTTGCGATTTGTTTATGGATGCGGTAAAGGAACAGTATTACCCTGTTGGAAACTATGAGGACCAGTATATGAGATGGACCACACTACGGCAAGAGAGGGGCCAAGCAGTTCCATAGTTCACCAATACCTTCCATACCTTACACACCAATCTGGGTATCAAAGACTCCAAGCGACATTTGGTTATGAAATACCATGGGGCTCTACACAGATACATCTAGACTGAAATGGATTTTCTGGACATCTCATCACTCTGTGCTGCTGATCGATATGATGTTAAAATTGAGCAGAAATTTAAGCACCAGAACAAACAATAATTCAGGTCTGCAAATCCACAACAACCAAAGTATGACAAAGATGGCCCTAACAAACAGTCTACCAAAAACCAGTCCAAGACACAGGAAAAGAAGGGTCACGGGAAGACAAAGAAGGACACTGGAATATGGTGTGATTTCCACAAAAGCCCCTGGCACAACACCGATGAATGTCGCTCAAAATAGTCATTGGTGGTCGAGATCAAAGACAAGGATTTGAACCCTGATTCTGAATCTGATTCTGAAAATATCGATAAAGGACAGATTGTTGACGCAGACCCCACTGTTATTGTCTCGACCACAGCAATTCAACCAGAAGAACCAACAGATCCTGAAGAGTGGGAGCGTCTTTTTCATTCACAGATGTGGGTGAAGGGGACCCCGCTGCATTTTATTCGTGATAGCGGAAGCCAGAAAAACCTCATCTCAGCAGAGGTCGTCAAAGAGTTGGGATTGTCGACAACACCACACCCATAGCCATACAACATTGGGTGGCTTCGGCAAGGACGAGATCTCCGTGTCATCCAATAGTTTCAATTGTCATACAGCATCCAACCCTTCAAGGATGAGGTATTATGTGATGTAGCCCCACTGGATGTCTGTGATGTTCTCTTGGGCCAACCATATATGTGGAGACACCATGTTGTTTATGAGTCTCGACCCTGTAGTGCCATTGTTACTTTAGGGAGTCATCTCTACAGAATACCAGAGGTAGTTCCAACTATTGTTCCACCTAAGAAGTGTCACAAGGAAGGTAGTATCTCATACTGTAAAATTTAGCTTCTTCACAATCTGTTCAAAAGAGGAACAGAAGGACATTGCAACCACTACAGCCTCACCCCCTGCACCTTCTATCCAACAGAAGCAGGTCAACAAGGTTGCAGCAAAGTGAAAATATTCCTTCTACACACCTTTCTCTCATGTATCTCAACTCGTTGAACAACCTCAGCTTCAACAGGTTCATGACAGACTTCCACAAACTAAGCAGCGCGATGTCTCCAGTAATACAAGCAGCTCACCAAGATGCAGATCCAACAAATGTTTTTCCCTCTCCCCCGGGAACTCAACACAATGGAGAAAAATTTTTCATAAGGAAGTAGGCTTGATCCAGGTGGATATCGGTGGCCACCCACCTTTTCCAACTTGCTCAAAACAGTTTTCTAGCAATTTTGGCAATTTACTATTTTTAGCAGGTTTTAACTTCCGGGGCCATTTTGAGGACCCAAATGAAGTTTTTTCAAGATCGAGGTTCTCAATGAGAGTTGAAGGCATGATTTATCCCCCAAAATGAATCTCCTCGATGATACCTTTCCAACGAGCTATCACACGCCTAAAACGAAGATCGTATGCAAACGTTACGACCCCGAGAAGTTGATGTACTCACTTGCCCAAACGGGGCCCACATGACTTTTGGCGCTGAATATCCTAGGGTTAGGTTTTTGGATTTCTATGGTTTTTTTGCATTCCTACTTATTGTAAAAAAAGGCCTTCAGAGCCTCATCGTAATGATGCTCTTGCGAATGCGAGTAGCCATCACATCTCTTCTCAGAGATAAGCTGTCACCATTCTAGCGAGTCTTTCACTCTGTATTTTTACAGTCTTTGTACACTTTTTTCATTAATAGAAATCGTGTATTACTGTATCTTTGTGTTTATGGTTTCATCTCTGATATATTTCCATTATATTATTGAATATCTGTGATATCTTTGTGCATTTCCTTATTATATCTCCGATCTCATTTCGTGCCGAAAATAATCGGGATCAGTGGTATTAGAGCAGGCTGCATGTCCCTGACGAGGTCCAAGTATAGCAAGTTGGGTCTCGAGCTTGTCTCTCTTGAAGAAAATCTCTCTCGCACACCCAAGAAACCCTCGATGGTGAATTTGGAGAATTTTTTCCACATCCTTAAACTTTTGTCGATAGCATCAGGCGCATCTTCATCAAACGGCCACTTTGGAGGCACCTTGCCTTTCAATGTACAAGTTAATTTTGATATTCCTGGATTTGATGGACAGATAGATGCAGAAGCCCTAGAAAAATGGTTAACTCTGGTAGAAGATTGTTTCTTTGTTCACAACTTTTCCGACAAAGAAAAGATCACCTTCGCACTCATTAAAGCTCTCCCTCATGTCAAACATTGGTGGGAAACTTACTGAGAGTGAAATTCCACAGAGGATTCTGGAATATATGGGGCCGATCCCACTTGGGATTTTTTTGTGGATGCAGTAAAGGAACAGTATTACCCTGTTGGTCACTATGAGGACCAGTACATGAGATGGACCACACTGCGGCAAGAGAGGGGCCAAGCAGTTCCGGAGTTCACCAATACCTTCCATACCTTACGCACCAAGCTGGGTATCAAATATTCTGAGCGACATTTGGTTTGTAAATATCATGGGGCTCTACACAAATACATCCAGACTGAAATGGATTTTCTCGACATCTCATCACTCGGTGTTGCTTATCAATATGATGTTAAAATTGAGCAGAAATTTAAGCACTAGAACAAACGGGAATTTGGGTCTACAAATCCGCAACAACCAAAGTATGACAAAGATGGCCCTAACAAACGGTCTCCCGAAAACCAGTCCAAGACACAGGAAAAGAAGGCTCATAGGAAGACAAAGAAGGACACCAAAAAATGGTGTGATTTCCATAAAATCCCCTAGCACAACACCGATGAATGTCGCTCAAAACAGTGATTGGTGATCGAGATCAAAGACAAGCAGCCGAACGTTGATTCTGAATCTAATTCTAAAAATACCGGTAAAGGACAAATCATTTACGAAGACCCCATTTCTATTGTCGCAACTGTAGCAATTCAGCCAGAAGAACCAATAGATCTTTGAGAGGGGGAGCGCATTTTTCATTCATAGATGTGGGTGGAGGGGACCCCGCTACATTTTATTGTTGATAGCGGAAGCCAGAAAAACCTCATCTCGACAGAAGTCGTCAAACAGTTGGGATTGTCGACAACACCACACCCGTAGCCATACAAAATCGGGTGGCTTCAGCAAGGACGAGATCTTTGTGTCAGCCAACAGTGTCGATTGTCATACGGCATCCAAACCTTCAAGGATGAGGTATTATGTGATGTTTCCCCACTGAATGTTTGTGATGTTCTCTTGGGCCAACCATATATGTGGATATGCCATGTTGTTCATGAGTCTCGACCCCGTAGTCTCATTGTTACTTCGAGGGGTCATCTCTACAGAATACCAGAGGTAGTTCCAACTATTGTTCCACCTAAAAAGTGTCGCAAGGAAGGTAGTATCTCATACTGCAAAATTCATCTTCTTCACAATCTGTTCAAAAGGGGAACAGAAGGACACTGCAATCACTACAACCTCCCCCCCTGCACCTTATATCCAACAGATGCAGGTCGACAAGGTTGTAACAAAGCATAAAGATTCCTTCTGCACACCTTCCTCTCATGTAGCTCGACCTGTTTAACAACCTCAGCTTCAACAGGTTCATGACAGACTTCCACAAACTAAGCAGCACAACATCTCCAGCAATACAAGCAGCTCACCAAGATGCATATCCAACAAATGGTTTTCCCTCTCCCTCAGGAACTCAATGCAATGGATACCATTTCTTCCTAATGAGGTAGAATTGATCCAGGAGGATATCGGTGGCCACCCACCTTTTCCAATTGGTTCAAAACAGTTTTCTGGCAATTTTGGCAATTTACTATTTTTAGCAGGTTTTAACTTCGAGGGCCATTTTGAGGGCCCAAATGAAGGTTTTTTGAGATTGGGGTTCTCTGTGATATCCAATGGCATTATTGAGCTCCCAAAATGAATCTCCTCGACAATACCTTTCCAACGAGCTATCACAGGCCTAAAACGGAAATCATGTGCAAAAGTTACGACTCCGGGAAGTTGATGTACTCATTTGCCCAAACGGAGCCCACATGACTTTTGGCGCTTCATCTCTTAGGGTTAGGTTTTTAGATGTATAGGATTTTTTGGCATTCCTGCTTATTTTAAAAAAAGGCCTTCATAGCCTCATGGTAATGATCTTCTTGTGAATGCGAGTAGCCATCACATCTCTTCTTAGAGATAACCTGCCACCATTCTAGCGAGTCTTTCACTCTGTATTTTTACAGTCTCTGTACATTTCTTTCATTAATAGAAATCGTGTATTACTGTATCTCTGTGTTTATGGTTGCATCTCTAATATATTTTCGTTATATTATTGAATATCTGTGATATCTCTGTGCATTTCCTTTTTATATCTCCGATCTCATTTCGTGCCGAAAATAATCTGGATCAGTCGTATCAGAGCAGGCTGCTCTTGATCGTTTTCCAGTGCATGTCCCCAACGAGGTCCGAGTATAGCAAGTTGGGTCTCGAGCTTGTCTCTCTTAAAGACAATCGTTCTCGCACACCCAAGAAACCCTCGATGGCAGAAGAAAATAAAAATGATGGAGCGGACGATCCTATCAATCTGTTGCTTGAGCAAGCTCTCACGTGACAGACGGACGAAATGATGGAGAATTTTTCCCACATCCTTAAACGCCTATCGATAGCATCAGGCACATCTTCATCAAGCGGCCACTTTGGAGGCACCTCACCTTTCAAGGTACAAGTTAATTTTGATATTCCTGTATTTGAAGGACGGATAGATGCAGAAGCCCTAGAAAAATGGTTGACTCTACTAGAAGGTTATTTCTCTGTTCACAACTTTTCTGACAAAGAAAATATCACCTTCACACTCCTTAAAGCTCTCTCTCATGTCAAACATTGGTGGGAAACTTACTGGGAGAAAAATTCCACAAAGGAGTATGGAATATATGGGGCCGATCCCACTTGCGATTTTTTTGTGGATGCGGTAGAAGAACAGTATTACCCTGTTGGCAACTATGAGGACCAATACATGAGATGGACCACACTGCGAAAAGAGAGGGGCCAAGCAGTTTCAGAGTTCACCAATACCTTCCATACCTTACGCATCAAGCTGGGTGTCAAAGACTCTGAGAGACATTTGGTTCTGAAATACCGTGGGGCTCTACACAGATACATATAGACTGAAATGGATTTCCTGGACATCTCATCACTCGGTGTTGCTTATCGATATGTTGTTAAAATTGAGCAGAAATTTAAGCACCATAACAAATGGGAATTCGGGTCTACAAATCCGCAACAACCAAAGTATGACAAAGATGGTCCTAACAAACAGTCTCCTAAAAACCAGTCGAAGACACAAGAAAAGAAGGGTCACGGGAAGACAAAGAAGGACACCGGAAAATGGTGTGATTTCCACAAAATCCCCTGGAACAACATCGATGAATGTCGCTCAAAACAGTCATTGGTGGTCAATATCAAAGACAAGGAGCCGAACCCTGATTTAGAATCTGATTTTAAAATACTGGTAAAGGACAGATCATTGACGCAGACCCCACTGCTATTGTCGCAACCGCAGCAATTCATCCAGAAGAATCAACAGATCCTGAAGAGGGGGAGCGCCTTTTTCATTCACATATGTGGGTAAAGGGGACCCCGCTGCATTTTATTGTTGATAGAGGAAGCCAGAAAAACCTCATCTCAGTAGAGGTTGTCAAACAGTTGGGATTGTCGACAACACCATACCCACAGCCATACAACATCGGGTGGCTTCGGCAAGGACGAGATCTCCATGTCAGCCAACAGTGTCGATTGTCATACGGCATCCAACCCTTCAAGGATGAGGTATTATGTGATGTTTCCCCACTCGATGTCTGTGATGTTCTCTTGGGCCAACCATATATGTGGAGACGCCATGTTGTTTACGAGTCTCGACCCCATAGTGTCATTGTTACTTTGGGGGTTCATATCTACATAATACCAGAGGTAGTTCCAACTATTGGTCCACCTAAAAAGTATCGCAAGGAAGGTATTATCTCATACTATAAAATTCAGCTTCTTCACAATCTGTTCAAAAGGTGAACAAAAGGACATTGCAACCACTACAGCCTCGCCCCCTGCACCTTCTATCCAACAGAAGCAGGTCGACAAGGTTGTAGGAAAACACAAATATTCCTTTTGCACACCTTCCTCTCATGTAGCTCAACTTGTTGAACAACCTCAGCTTCAACAGGTTCATGACAGACTTCCACAAACTAAGCAGCGTGACATCTCCAGCAATACAAGTAGCTCACCAAGATGCAGATCCAACAAACGTTTTTCCCTCTCCTTTGGGAACTCAACGCAATGGATACCATTGCTTCCTAAGGAGGGATTATTGATCCAGGTGGATATCGATGTCCACCCACCTTTTCCAACTAGCTCAAAACAGTTTTCTGGCAATTTTGGCAATTTACTATTTTTAGCAGGCTTTAACTTTCGAGGCCATTTTGAGGGCCCAAATGAAGGTTTTTCGAGATATAGGTTCTCAATTATAGTTGAAGACATGGTTGATCCCCCAAAATGAATCTCCTCGATGATACCTTTCCAATGAGCTATCACACGCCTAAAACAGAGATTGTATGCAAAAGTTACGACCCCGGGAAGTTGATGTACTCACTTGCCCAAACAGGGCCCACATGACTTTTGGCGCTTCATCTCCTAGGGTTAGGTTTTTGGATGTCTAGGGTTTTTTGGTATTCCTACTTATTGTAAAAAAAGGCCTTCAGAGCCTCATGGTAATGATCTTCTTGTGAATGTGAGTAGCTATCACATCTCTTCTCAGAGATAAGCTGCCACCATTCTAGCGAGTCTTTCACTCTGTATTTTTACAGTCTTTGTACATTTCTTTCATTAATAGAAATATTGTATTACTGTATCTCTGTGTTTATTGTTGCATCTCTGATATATTTCCATTATATTAT
The DNA here is from genome assembly GCA_009831015.1 of Picea engelmannii. Classification (NCBI taxonomy): domain Eukaryota; kingdom Viridiplantae; phylum Streptophyta; class Pinopsida; order Pinales; family Pinaceae; genus Picea; species Picea engelmannii. The sequence goes on along the minus strand of ML827752.1, from coordinate 27,759 downwards.
TGAATATCTGCGATATCTCTGTGCATTTCCTTATTATATCTCCAATCTCATTTCGTGTCGAAAATAATCCAGATCAATGGTATCAGAGAAGGCTGCTCTTGATCATTTTTCCTTATTATATCTCTGATTTCATTTTTTCTGGTTTGTAATGTATTTTTTCCTTTGACTTGAAATGATTGTTTACGCATGTTAACTTTTTGTGTAGTTGCTATGACACGATATTCGTTTGCCCTCTTTTTGGGTTTACCTTATCTAAAAAAGGTTTATGGCAAATGAACAATTGGGATTACTTTATTTCATGTGTCTAAAAACCCCAATGATCACGTGAATTTTGTTGTTGGGATCAGGTTGAGTTTTTGTGAGCTCAATGTGGGTAATTAGTTTATGGGTTCATACAAAAAAAATTATCATAGAAATTTAGAAAATGGTGGAATCCATCGATATGTAAACTTTGTAAATATAGTTTTGAAAATATAGTTTAGTTGGTGTCATTGTTGCTAGGATGTTGCTAGTCATATGGCACATTGTACAGGTTCTCATTCACATAAGGTTGAGTGTACTAAATCTACACTACCCACTTTACATTGGGTACTTTATTTCCTCTAGTGTAATTTTTTCATTAAAAAATATTATTTAGATAATACTCCTCCCTTTGTAGTTATATTAGAGAGAACCATAATTAAAATTTCCATAACTTATCAATCGTAACTTACAAATATAATTTCCCCTTGATTTGGAAGAAAAAAAAAATGAAGAATTCCATTTAACAAGATAAGCATTACATCTAATTGTAGTAGATGATTAACCCCATAAGAGATTCGAGGGCTCTCCATCCATAATGATTCGATCCTCTTGAATGAAATAAAAAAACATGATAGGTGATTATGGTTCACCTTTTGTTTTTTGTCCTTAATGTCTATAATTTCTTATTTTTTACCCTTATAATTTTCCCTATCCTTTCTCTGTAATCATCATCTTGAACTACATATTCAAATCCACTTGAACTCGTGTCTATAACAAGGTTGGTACATAATTAGCGACCTGAAAAATAGTTAGAACTTAAATATAATAATTAAAATAGGGTGTAGACAATTAATGCAATCCAAATACACCCAACTATATTGAGTTTGATGGCGTCATGTTCCATTAGGAAAATGCCATGGTTACATGTCCCTCTATCACGACGCCCTCTCATCCCCATTCCTCCCCTCCCTCACATGTCTTTTCCCATGCTCTCCCCTCTCCTCAATCTTGTCCCCCCCCTCCCCCCCCTTCTCCCTTTATGCCACCACTCCTTCACGTTCCCCATGTTGTACTACGAAGCTTGGAGATGAAGAACCCTCGATCGAGCAGCCTGGTGGTTTTATTGAGCAGTTTATGGATGAAACATTTATGAGCGAGTGTGTGGCTTCTTCTTGTGCAGCTTCTGCTTCTTCACCGTTAGCACCTGCTACTCTGAAATCTCCTGCCATGGAAGACCCTCGACCAAGTCGCAAATTCTTAAAGAGAAAAGTAGAGGAAGTGAACCTTGTTCTTGGTGAAGATATCCAACTCAATGAAATCTCCCACGTGGAAAGAGAAACTTTGGTTGGAAGGTTTGCTAGCAGACACATGAAGGAAAAGGTTTTAAATCACTAGAAGTAGGACCATTTTCTTCCCATCCTTAGGTACGAGCCAAAATCCCTAACCCTAGAAAAAGGATGGATGGCATGGATTACTCTCACAGCGGAAGATGTAGAAAAAATCATGCATTTATGATGGATTTGGGGGTCTCAAGCTCTCTTCCTAAAAAAATGGTCTATCAACTTCTACGCCAACTCAGAACGTCTATTGGTAACCCCCATCTTGGTTTTTTTTACCAAACCTCCCCTTACATCTCTGGTCTGAAGCAATTTTCTATGAAATTAGAAATGCTCTAGGTTTGTTTTACGAGTATGACAACTCATAACTTACTACTAGTTACATGGGTATGGAAATGATATTGGTTGGCTTAAATCTCTCAAGGGATCTTCCTAACTCTCTCTCTATACAGCTAGGACAAAAATCATTTGGTCAAAAGCTTGATTATGGAGGAATTTCCTTCCGCTATGGAAACCACCATTCATATGGACGTATTTTCAAAGAATGTACAAGGAATTCAAGGCAGAAATCATGTGTAAAAAAATATGAGAACTCCACACAGACCCATCCAAGCAATAAATTTCCTTCAAACAATGTGTGGACTTCATCAACCACATAGGATGTTGGAATCTCTAGAAAAAGATGTAGCACGATCCAATCAAGAGGTCCATATCTCTCCCTCCGCACACTATCTAGTGGGCAACTCTTCGTGTAAGTCTAATTCCTCCCCTCCCTCCTCTGATTTGTCGTTTAATTCTTCTTTAAAATATGGATCCGCTTCGATCCCTCTGGATCTTATTTAAAGTAGATGTACCATTGTTTTGTTTAGCACCTTTGTTTTTCCATCTATCTACAGATGAAAATTTGTTCTCTTCTTTATATTAGTGTCCATTAGCTCACATAAATGAGACCAGAACTTTCCCAAAAAGTAATAGATGTAGGCAGCCCAAAATGAACCCATACATTAACAAAGAACATACGTGTTGGTTGTTCAGTTGTGACCAGTTTCTTGCATGGCATTAAGATACACATCTTACTTAATCAATCCACAACAACATATAAATAATCGTAACCTATCATGGACATTGGAAAACCCCCTAAAAAATCCATGGATATACTTTCCCATGGTTGAGAAGGTACTGGAAGTGGCATATATAATCCCAAATTTATGTTGTTGGGCTTGCTTGTGGCACACATAACACACCCTTTTATTTACTTTGAAATTGACTCATTCATATGAGGCCAATAACAATATCTTTGCAACTGTGCTATTGTCTTACCAACCCTAAAATGACCAGAAATGAGAGATGTATGAGCTTCTCCAATTACTTTTACTCTTTCATCTCTGGGTATACAAATTTTTCCAAGATGATATAACAAATTGTCATGCATATAATAATATGACTATTGATTGCCACAATTTAATGCTTCATATATATCTTTAAAATCACCATCCTTAGCATGTTGTTTAGTATAAATTCCATGAGCTAAAGGATTATACCTTAGTATTGTAGATGTGTTAATCACTGGTCTTGAACACATAACTGCAACCGTATTATGAATACCTTCCTTATACTTGATTATCAAATGAAATTTTTGTAAGAAACCCAACCACCTAAAATGTTGTGACTATTGTAGCTCGGTATGTGACTGCAAATACTGTAATGGTTGATGATCTGTATGAATTATTATCTCTTTTTCCATTAAGTAATGCTTCCATTTCTTCAACTTTGTACCAACGCATAATTTTCCTTATCATATGTTGGATAGTTAATCACATCTTGAGTAAAAGTATCACAATGATAACATATAGGTTTACCTCATTACATCAAGATTGTTCCCATGGCATATCTACTTGCATTAGTTTGAATCTCAAATGGTTGTTGTAGATCTGGTAGAGCCAAAACTAGTGCGGTGCTTATCTTCTCCTTCAATGTCTTGAAGGCTTTCTATTGCTTTCCTCCCCATTGAAAGACATGTTTTACACTTGTTAATGCATGTAGAGGAGTTGTTATGAAAGAAAAATTAGCAATGAATTTCCTCCAGTACTGTACTTCTCCTAAGAAGTTCCTGACTTCCACGATAGTAGTTGGCTTGGTCCGATTCACAATGACTTATTTTTCGGGATCTATCTTTAGTTGAACATTCCCTACAATATATCCCAAATACACCAGAGAAGTTTTTCCAAATTCATATTTAGACATTTTTATATATAGTTTATCCTTCTTTAAAAGTTCAAAGACTTTTTTAACATGCATCATATGATCTTCCCATCTTCGACTAAAGATCAATATATCATCTAAGTAGACGATAAAAATTCTTCTATGTAAGGCCTAAACGCATCGTTCATTACCCTCATGAATGTCACATGTGCATTTCATAACCCAAATGGAATAACCAACCATTCGAACAACCCCTACTTTGTTTTGAAAGAAGTTTCCACATGTCACTTTCTGCAATTATCATCTCATGGTAACCACTTCTCGAGTCCAACTTAGTGAAATAAACAACATTCTTTAACTAATCCAATAAATCATCAATTATGGGAAGAGGATAATGGTTCTTTACCGTAATTTTGTTCAAGGCTCGGAATTCAATACACATCATCCACATACCATGTTTCTTCGGAATTAATACAATAGGAGATCCACATGGAGATGAACTTGGCCTTATAATTCCTTTATCGAGCAATTCTTGAACTTGTTTCTTTATCTTTTCTTTCTCTAGTACTGATGATCTATACATACCAATGTTAGGAAGAGGAGCATCATGCTACAAATAGATTTCATGTTCAACCTCCCTCTTAGGAGGAAACCCTGTAGGTTCCTGAAATAACTCATCATAATTATATAGGATTTTAACTAAACCCTATTTATGATCTGGATCACAACCTAATAAAGAATATTTTATATCTTCTTCTTTTTGTTTTACTATCATGATAACAAAATATTTAGTTGCATTCACGAGTCTCTTCATTTTCCCTATGCTCACTAAAGAAACATTAGTTTTGATTCGATGAGATATGACAATAAACTCAACCTTGTCCTTGAAAAGATGATATTTATTCTCTTCACAATAAAATATTTATTTCCTGTCAAATAGATATGAACTACCCAAGGCAATGTCTCAAATGTCAAGAGGCAAAACATCTAACTCAACCTCATCAAAGAACTTAGTTGTAATTGCAAATTTGGTCTTACATTGTTTCGTCACCTGCAACTTAGCATCTTCACACACCCAACCTAATGGATATGGATTTTTATGAGGTGTCATATTTAAGCCCAGTTTCTTAACAATTGCTTCAAATATTAAGTTAACTTGAGATCCACTATCAAAAAAAGTGTCTAGCTTTGTATGCTTGACTATAATCCTGACATGAAAAAGATCGTTTTTTTTTTCTTTTGATCTATAACACTTTCCAATTTAGCAAATTGAACTGAAGAATTAGAATTGATAGTAGATATACCTTTGCTTCCTATTGCCATGATCTTGGATTCATCCCCGGAATATGAACCTAGATCATGTCAAGTTGATGCAGCAATCTTATGCTTCCCTTTATCCTTAAACTTCTTTGGTTGTAATTCTAGATGAAACTTCCAACACTTTGATTCCTTGTGTCCCTTTTTCTTACAGTAGGAACATGTAGGACTTTATTTAGCTTGATTTACTGTAGCTAACTTCTTACTCTTCCATTTTCCTTTCGATTCTTCTCGAACTTGTATGGCTTCTTATCTTCAATCACATGCTTCCCCTTACTAGCCTCTAGATGTGTTTCTTGTACTAACACTTTATCAATGTTAGTAGGGTTAAACATTAAAATAATGTGTCAAAGATATGAGTGCATGCCACCAATATATTTTAGAAGAGTTTCAAGAGTATGCAACAGAATTCCTAAGGATAATGCCTTCTTTTTAAATTCTTGTGTATATGCTTGAATATTTTTTCATTTACCTTGTCTTAGATGTTGTCATTCTATGATTGGTGTTTGCGTATAAGCTAGTGGATATAATTGATTTCTTATGGCCTTAGTAAATTTATCCCAAGAGGATATTACTTTACCCTTTTCAACAAGATCAACTTTCATCTTACTCTCCCACCATATCAAGGTTGTTCCACTTAGTTGAAGAGTAGCTAATTGTATCTTTGCAATGTCGTCCACGATCTTTTGAACCCTACAATATACCTCTATTTTCTTGATCAAGTTGTCCAATTTTTTGGCATTCAATTCTCCATCATAGGTTGGAAATTCAAACTTGACATCCAATATTAATAAAGGCAGATTATGATTAGACTTCTTAGAGGGATTCTTTTTATGTGAAGAATGTTTACTTCCCTCAAAAGAAGATGATGATGAGGATGATGGTGAGGAGGGTTCTAAAGGGAAAACTTCATCGCCTCCTCCTTCCACTTTGACTGGTTCAAATTTATCCAATGTACCTTCATCCTTGGCCTTCTCTCGACCCTCGTACATTTCTTCCACCATGGATTTCGTTAAATTAAAATCCTCAAAGAAATCATCTTCAAAGTTCTAAGGACCCAACTTTCTCGATGAAGTCATTTCTCTTCAACAAGTAAAACTTCTTGAACCAATCTCAGGATTGTAATTAGCAATTTTTCCTTCTCCTCGTCGAGATTTGGACCTTTTAAGCATCCACTTGCAACCACTTATCAAACCTACTATGATACCAATTTGATCTGAAAAATCCTTAGATGCTTAATTAATCTTCAATTCATATAAACATCTACTTGATCTTTGAAATAAAAATGATCATTTGACTGATTGCAAAATACATCTGAATTAATTATATATCCAAATACACTTTAATGATAAACAACTTACAAATAACTGAGTGAAAATAGAAAAACAATATTGAAATCACATACACAAGTTTGATAACTGAGTTCACCCAATTTAGGCTACGTATTTGGGTACGCTTCCAATAAAGACCTCTTTATTAATGCTCAAATGCTTGTGTTTTTACAATGACCATTTTACACATTGCTCAAACTC
>ML827752.1:0-21028 GCA_009831015.1 Picea engelmannii | reverse complement strand
TCATTTTGATCAACACAAATTTTACCAGTGATTGTGAAAAAGAAGAAGGTAAGAATCTCCCATTATTCAGTGGGGGAAGGTTATTTGAGGGCAAGGTTCATGAATTTAGGGGTAGATTTTCCCTAGTTAGGGTTTTTCCAATAGAAAAATTAGAACAAACTAAACATAAAATGAATGTAGGAGTTCACAGAATTGGGTTGATGTCTTCCTATTATTATTTTTCTTCTCTTTCTCTTTCTTCCTCCTTCCTTTTCCTCATTTTCCACAAATCATCCTTTCTCTTTATATTTTTCTCCAAATCCTCCTTCTTATTCCACTTTGTATCCTTCTCCTCCTCCCTTATTCTTTCTCTCTCTCCTCCTCTGTTATGAGGAAAATCTCTCTATGGCTAGGGTAAACCACAACAGACGGAAACGACTGCAGAAATCATTTCTATCCCAACAACATGCTATATAAAGCAATATGCGAGTGAGATAAGAAAGAGGCCTACCTTGTCCAGATGTTCGATGAAGTCCACTGTTGAGCACTTCGAACCAAAGCTATATACCTGCAACAAGTTCTCAACAAACAAACAAAGCAAGCATATGGTGATAGTATAAAATGTTATCACATTAGATAGCATAATCCATTAATAAACATGACAAATATGCCCATGAAAAAATAATTCAATATATTTGCAAGATATTAATTGGACGGGAAAAGAGTATTTCTATTAATAAGTGATCAACATAAGTGAAAATGTTACAGACTTCCGTGTCGGCACGGTTCGAAACCGAGAAACTAAGTTCCTTCCAGCTAGGCCTCCACCACTTCAATCCTCCACCAAAGGCAAGCTCATAATAGATAAGCAATGAGGTTCTCAATCAATAAGGGAAGATCTTGGGGACTAAACACTATATTCAGACTTAAAGGATAAAGGGATGCAGACTCAATATGAAGTAAATAATTTCTCCAGAGTAACTTTTCTCTCAAATTTGAATTCTTTCTCCTCTTTTCCATAGCTCGGAATTGGCCTCTTATAGCCTTCAAAATGGAACTGAAGGGTCAAGTCAAAACGTTTCTAGTATATGGAAGGCCAAGTATTAGAGATATCTTGTCATGACATCGAAGCCCGACATTTAATTTTCATTTTCTAGCACAAATCCTGATGTACGTAGGCTGTAGTGGAGCAGCCTAAGTATACACATGCTGTATAGTGTGTAAGATGCGTACATGTGGAAACATGTTTATTTTTGTCTCTAAATTTTATCAACATGGAAGATAAGTCTTCACAGGGAAATGGAATAAGGTTCTCTATGTTGGCATATTTATAGACATAAGGCAGCAGACAATGTGTTTGTCATTGATGGCGAGATCAACACGATTAGCAGTGCAACGATAATGGCATGGCAATGGCAAGATCAACAATGAAGAGCAACAATGATCGTTGGATCCCATTCATAATTCTCGATGACTGTCAGATCTGAATTCAGATAGGAGGAGCGCGCAGTAGAAGAGAACAGATCTTAGGCATCAGATCTAAGCCCGAAGACCGACTGTCATTGGATACATAAAAAGGAGCACAATATTTACGCGCAAGATGAAGCAGGCCTACAAAATCTCGAAAGTAGGAGGACCGTCCATCTTTAAGAAGGACACATGGCGAGCGACTAGAATTTCGCTGACTTGCACATTGGAGGAGTCAACAGAGCATGGTGTGGGAACTCACGATATGCAAAATCACGAAATGATTTGGGTCGTCGGATCGAGGATTGAACTGGACCTTTGGATTGAGGTATGTTGTGGAACGTTGGATGTAGAGGACACATGGAGAGCGATTGGCATTTCGCTGACTGGAAAGTCAAGGAAAGGAGGTGCTCTATCCTTTGAAATCACGAAATGAGAAACCACGACTTAATCTGAGTCGTTGATCAAAGGGAGAGTGTGGACTGTTGATCTGGTCCCATTTCAGAATTTCGGGGATCGTGACTTGGAGTGTCGAGACCCTTCATCACATGAATGCCGAAATGACAAAATGCGAAATGCCTTTTGTCATAGGCTGTGGTCACCGCCAGTGGTCATGTGAGGGGAAGGAGCTAGTGTTTTCTAAGCTCCATTTAGGGGATCGTGACTTGGAGTGTCGAGACCCTTCATCACAGGAATTCCGAAATGCCCAAATACGAAACGCCTTTTGGCATAGGTTGTGGTCACCGCTGGTGGTCATGTGAGGGGAAGGAGCTAGCGTAGGTAGGCTTCATTTCGGGTACCAAGAGTCAAAGGGTCAAGGAGACTCAAGGCAAAATCCCCGAATCGCGAAAGCCCTTTATGGATAAGCGCTTGGTCATCGCCATGGGAACGTGAAGGAAGGAGCTTGCAAGTTGCAAGGCTCCATTTCGTGATCGATAATTGGAAGAGTCAATGTGACTTGCAACAAAATTTGCGAAATGCGAAACCAAAATGCCTCTTGGTTAGGACCATGGTCACAACCAGTGGGAATATGGGATAAATGCAAGACCTTGCAGATTTAATCCAATGGTGCTTGTTAATTGGAAATTTGATCGAAGGGCTATTGTTGATCTTCATAATTAACTGTTCAGTTATGATTCAGTTAGCAGAACCAAATCATGGTTCTTGGACTGTTGGCAATTCTGTAGTTGAAGTGTTTTTTTAGCTCTAGGAGATTTGAGAGGTAACTAAATGGAATAGTAGGTATAAAGGTGGGGTGCAATGACTGTGTAAGGTTAGCAGTTTTGACTGAAAAATGAAGTAAACTGGGAGAAAGGAAAATCGTAGAATGCATAGTGTGAGATCAAACCCAGAAATGATAAACATAAGATAAACATAGCAGAAGGATTATGAAGCAGAGAAGATTTGCAGAACAAAGGGGTAGTGGTAAGCATTGATATATCTGTACTGGTGGTTATTCATTCATTTATTTATAATCAGGGAGGTTGGGTAGTGCTTGGGAGGACTATGGTCCTTTGATATTCAAGTTGGTGCTTGAATATTGGAAGTTATATATTCCATTTAGTTGTGGCTAGAAAAACAAGGTGGCAGGGTGGTGCTCGGGGAAAACACATAGTTTTCTGTATGCAAGTTGGTGCTCGTATAAGTCCAGTTGGTGCTAGAACATTTAGGGGGTTGATGCTTCCTTCTAGTGGGTGCTAGAGAAACTAGAGAGTTGGTGCTCTCAACAAGTTGGAGCTTGTATAACAGAAGTAGTAGCCTCATTTTGAGTTGTACATAACTTAAAAGACTGCTTATCATTCAAAGAAGAAGAGGTTTTCCACCTTTATGGGTTTCCTTGTGAAAATGTGTCTCTGTGTATATCTTATGTGTGACTGATGTTCATTATTCATGTTGTTCATATGTTATATAATATTTATGGTCACTTGGAAGAGATTAAAAATTGTTTGAATAGTCATAAATTGTTTAAGCACAGTAACAATTGATTCACCCCCCCCTCTCAGTTGTCTTAGTATTTTCAACAATTGGTATCAGAGCGGGTTCCTTTTATTTAAAGGTAGATCTGTAAGCTTAAACATGACAAGTCATGAAGGGACTTCAACCAGTAAGCCTCCTCTGTTTGATGGAACAAATTTTTCCTTCTAGAAGGTTAGAATGAGAACATACCTAATGGCCTTAGGTGCTGATGTTTGGGATGTAGTAGAGACCGGATACATAAAGCTTGTTGTGCTAGATTCCAAGGATGATAAGTTAGAATTTAGCTTTAATGCTAAGGGAATGAATGCTATCTTGAATGGACTTGTAGAAGCTGAGTTTGTAAAGGTGATGCATCTTCAAATTGCCAAAGAAATGTGGGATAAACTTATTAACATTTATGAAGGAAATGAGAAAGTAAAAGATGCCAAACTTCAAACATATAGATTGAAGTTTGAACAACTAAAGATGAAGGAAGATGAAACAATCAACAAGTACTTTTTAAGAGTTGAAGAGCTTGTGAATGCCATGAAGGGTCTTGGTGAGAAAATTGAAGAATCATTTTTAGTTCAGAAGATTTTAAGATCCCTACTTGATAAATTTAATCCAAAAGTCTTTGCAATAGAAGAACTAAATGATCTTAAAAATTTGACCATTGATCAACTCCTAGGAACTCTAACTGCACATGAAATGAGAATTAACAAAGATAAATCCATTACTAGAGAAGCATCTTTTAAAGCAGACAAGAATACTGATTCAGAATTAGATGATATTGAGGCAAAATTTGTGAGAAGGTTAAAGAAAGGATCAGGAAAATATCAAGGCAAGCTCCCTTTCAAATGTTTTAACTGTGGTAAGATAGGTCATTTTTCATCTAAGTGTCCTCACCAAAAAACGGATCATAACTCTGATGATGAAAAGAAATACAAATTTAAGAAATATAGTGAAAAGAAAAGTTTGTGTGCAAACAATGACAACTCCTCAGAAGACATAGATAGTGATTCATCATGTGAAGACAAAGTGAATGATTTTATGCTTATGACTATGGGAGATCTTGGTGATGAACATTCGAGAGGTGAAATGGATGACGAAGAAGATGTGGTGGATATGGAAGGTGAATTAATCAGTGCTTTGGAAGAAATTGACAGACTTAGATGTAATAAGAGAAAACCAAAATAATTGTTGATGCAGTTTAAAATGAATGATAAAAAACCTGATGAAGAATTTGCTCTACTAAAAGTGGAATTAGAAGAGGCAAAGAAAATAGAAGACATTCTGAAACAACAATTATCAGAGAATAAAGCAAGGTGTGAAGCCTTAGAAGAAGAGATAGTAAAAACCATAAAAGAAATGGAGAAGTTTAAGGCATTGTATCACCAAAATCTGTCAAGTATTAAAGCCTCAGAAGAATTAACTTTCATTCTAAATCAACAAAGGAATCCAAAGTTGAAAGCTGGCTTGGGCTATGAAGAAGGATCAAGTAGTGATCATCCAAGTAATATATAACCCATCAAGTTTTTCAAATCTACAATCATTGACAACAACCACTCTGTAGAAACAAAGAAAGAAAATCAGCCACCAAGAAGGAATGAAAGAAAAAGTACCAGAACCGAATCTGTAGATCAGAGAAACTATCAGCAGGGAAGAAATCGACCCACTCAAAGAAGACAGTCTTTTACCAGGTACAAAGGATTTTTCTATGGATATTTTTTTTTCTGTTCTAACTTTGGTCACAAAGTTATAAACTGTTCTTTAAGATTTAGATATGAGCAATCAAGTTTTTCAAGGAGTAATTATCTGCCACCACAAAGATTGAAACAACCAAGCAATAAACAATCACAGATTATAAATCACGTGATGACTGAGAGAAGGACACAGGTGAAACATAACAACAATTATGAGAATAACAATCGTTATGATCTGTTATTTAGTGAACCAAAATGTTACAACTGCCATAATTATGGACATAAAGCTGCAGACTGTCACTTAAGGAACTATAAGCCAGATCTGAATCCTGCTGCTGAAAATTTCAAGGTTTGGAAGAACAAAGAAGATGACCAGTGCAGATTAGTGTTATCAACACAAAGACAAAAGAATCCCTGGTATATTGATAGTGGATGTTCCAAACATATGACTAGAGACAAAAGTAAGTTTCTAACTCTAAGTGAAAACAAATCAGGGAATGTAAACTTTGGAAATGATGCACCAGGAAAAATAAAAGGTAAATGAATGGTAAGCCCGAGTCATGGCAAAAGAAAATCTCAAGATGTGCTGTTTGTAGATGGTCTGAAACATAATCTACTAAGTGTCAGTCAAGTTTGTGACAAAGGATGTGAAGTTGTTTTTACTTCTAAAGATTGTAAAATAAATTCTTTGAATTCAAGACAACTGGTTGCAAAAGGGATAAGAACAAAAAACAATGTCTATGTGTTAAAAGAAGAAAAAGAAGAATGCCACTTAAGAAAATATGATGAAAGTTGGCTATGGCATAGGAGACTTGGACACCTAAATTTTGATCATATAATCAAGCTTAGAAACAACGGGGCAGTAAAAGATCTTCCGAAGATATCAAATCCATATGACTCTATTTGTAAACCTTGCCAGATAGGAAAGCTTACTTGCACTTAGTTGAAATCTAAAAACTTTCCTTCAACAGAAAAACCTCTCCAGTTAGTACATATGGATTTATGTGGACCATCAAGAAAAGAAGTTACAGGAAAATAAAACTATTTTATGTTGATTATTGATGATTATTCTAGAGTAACGTGGGTTGCCTTTTTGAAGGAAAAATCTGAAGCATTTGAAAAATTCAAAGTGTTTAAGGCTCTGATTGAGAATCAAACAGGAATAAGATTGAAGGCAGTAAGGTCTGATAGAGGAGGAGAGTTTAGTTCATGGAACTTCAAAGAGTTTTGTGATAAACATGGAATCAAACGAGAATACACTATTCCAAGAACTCCACAACAAAATGGAGTAGTTGAGAGGCATAATATATTAGTTCAATAGATGGCAAGATCAATGATGAATGAAAGGCATATTGCTCAGACATATTGGGTGGAAGAAATACATACAATTGTTCATATCCTTAACAAATCTCATCTCAGGCCACACAGTGACAAGACTTCTTATGAACTATGGTTTGGAAGAGATGCTTCAATAAAGCATTTTAAAGTCTTTGGGAGCAAATGTTATATCAAGAATAATGATGAAAATATTGAGAAATATGATGATAGGGCTGATGAAGGTATCTTCTTAGGTTATGATAGAAATAGTAAAGGGTATAGATGCTACAATAAGAGGCTGCATAAATTGGTTGACTGTATCGACATACAAGTTGATGAAGAAGTCCCAATCATAAATGTAAGCAGTGTTGAACCAAACACATAAGATATAGTTGAAGATGAAGATGAATAGGTCCAAGGATAAGAAAGGGAAGAATTTGAATCAGATGAAGATACAAATACTTAGGCTGACACAAATCAACAGAAAGAAACAAAACCACCTCTCAGAATTGTTAAAAAGAATCATCCTGAAAATAAGATAATTGGAGATATAAATAAAGGAATTTAGACAAGAAGGAAATTGGTTAAAGACTTAGAACAATCTCAGATTGCTTTTCTATCTATGATTGAACCTAAATATTTTGATGAAGCCAACAACCATGATGATTGGATTAGAGCTATGAATGAAGAGCTTGATTAGATTAAGAAGAACAATACTCGGGAGCTTGTTCCTAGACCCGAAGATAACAATGTAATAGGTTCCAAATGGGTGTTCAAGAATAAAATGAATGAAAAATGAAAAGTTGTTAGAAATAAAGCCAGATTGGTCTGTAAAGGGTATGCACAAGTTGAAGGTCAAGATTTTGATGAAACTTTTGCACTAGTGGAAAGATTAGAAGCCATCAAAATGTTTCTTGCATATTCATGTCATAAGAACTTTAAAGTGTATCAGATGGATGTTAATTCAACATTTCTTAATGGAGATCTAGAGGAAGAAACATATATGGAGCAACCTGAAGGATTCTCATTGACAAATAGTCCCGATTATGTTTGCAAACTGAAGAAGGATTTATATGGACTGAAACAAGAACCACGATCTTGGTATTATAAAATTGACAAATTTTTACAATTCAAAGGGTTCAAGAAAGGTACTGTTGACAACAATCTCTACATTAAGTCTGAAGGTGATAATTTACTAGTTGTTTTGGTTTATGTAGATGATATTATTTTTGGCTGTACTATTGAATCCTCTGTCCAGTGGTTTTCTAACTCTATGAAAACAAAGTTTGAGATGTCCATGATAGGAGAACTGCCACACTTTCTTGGTTTACAAGTAAATCAGAGTTCTACAGGAATATTTATCTCTTAAGAAAAATATTTGAAAGAGATGTTGAGGAAATTTTAGATGGAGGATTCTTCTTCTGTTAGTACACCTATGGTGGTTGGTTGCAAGCTCAGTGAAGATGATATTTCACCTGATATTGATCAAAGGGCATATCTCTCAATGATAGGCAATCTTCTGTACATCACAACAACCCGTCCTGATATAATGCAAGCTGTTGGAATGGTAGGTCGTTATCAATCTGCTCCTAAACAAAGTCAGTTAGTAGCTGTAACAAGGATATTCAAATAATTGAAGGGAACAATGAATTATGGTCCATGGTATCCCAGAAATCAGAATTTTTAGTTAACTGCTTATTCAGATGCAGATTGGGCGAATTATGTAGTTGAGAGAAAGAGCACCAGTGGAGGTGCATTCTTCCTGGGTGACTCGTTAGTAGCATGGCTTAGTAAAAAGTAAGGATCTATTTCCGTATCAATTACAGAGGTAGAGTAAATTGCTGCTGCTACTTGCTGTACACAAATTTTATGGATGATACAATCTCTTGCAGATTTGAAGGTAACTTACACTGATCCCATTCCACTTCACTGTGATAACACCAGTGCCATAAGTCTCTCCAAGAATCCTGTACTTCATTCAAAGTCCAAGCATATACCAATAAAATACCATTTTCTCAGAGAACAAGTTACAAACAAAATTGTTCAAGTGAATTATATTCCTTCCACAGAACAGATAGCTGACATCTTTACTAAACCGTTAGCAGCAACACCTTTTGGATATCTTCATCAGAAGTTGGGGGTTATATCTTCTTTTGTCTAATTTGTTCACCTTGTCAGGGGGAGTATGTGATGCCTTTGAGATGTACTGCAACAGCTTAGGGGGAGCGTGTTTCTTCTTTGACATTGATTTAAAAGGGGGAGAAAACGTGTGGTAAGGTTGCTACAGTGGTATGGTTGGTTGGATGTTCAACAGTCAGAGTAGAAGTCCAGGTAGAGAGTGCTGAGTGCATTTCTTTAGGTTCTTCAAGGTCAAAGTTGCCATTAATGCCAAAGGGGGAGATTGTTGGCATATTTACAGACAAAAGGCAACAAACAACGTGTTTGTCATTGATGGAGAGATCAACACTATTAGCAGTGCAACGATAATGGCATGGAAATGGCAAGATCAATAGTGAAGAGAAACAATGATTGTTGGATCCCATTCAGAATTCCCGTTGACCACCAGATCTGAATTCATATAGGAGGAGCACGCAGTAGAAGAGAATAGATCTCAGGCGTCAGATCTGAGCCCGAAGACCGACCGCCGTTGGATCCATAAAAAGGAGCACAATCTTTATGTGCAAGATGAAGAGAGCCTACAAAATCCTGAAAGTAGGAGTACCGTCCATCTTCAATAAGGACATGTGGTGAGTGACTAGAATTTCACTGACTTGCACATTGGAGGAGTCAACAGAGTATGGTGTGGGAACTCACGATATGCAAAATCCTGAAATGATCTAAGCCGTCAGATCGAGGATTGATTTGGACCTTTGGATCGAGATATGTTTTGGAACGTTGGATACAAAGGACACATGGCAAGTGATTGGCATTTTGCTGACTGGAAAGTCAAGGAAAGGAGGTGCTCTATCTTTTGAAATCGCGAAATGCGAAATCATGACTTAATCTGATTCGTTGATCAAAGGGAGAGTGTGGACCGTTGATCTAGTCCCATTTTGGAATTTCAGGGATCACGACTTTGAGTGTCGAGACCCTTCATCATAGGAATGTCGAAATGCCGAAATGCAAAACGCCTTTTGGCATAGGTTGTGGTCACCGCCGATGTTCATGTGAGGGGAAGGAGCTAGCATTTGCTAAGATCCATTTCGGGGATGACGACTTGGAGTGTTGAGACCCTTCATCACAAGAATGTCGAAATGTCAAAATACGAATTTCCTTTTGGCATAGGCTGTGGTCATCGCTGGTGGTCATGTGAGGGGAAGGAACTAGTGTAGCTAGGCTACATTTTGGGTACCGGGAGTCAAAGAGTCAAGGAGACTCAAGGAAGAATCCCCGAATCACGAATCGCGAAAGCCCTTTATGGATAAGCGCTTGGTCATCGCCATGGGCATGTGAAGGAAGGAGCTTGCAAGTTGCAAGGCTCCATTTCATGATCGAGAATTGGAAGAGTCAATGTGACTCGCAACAAAATTTGCGAAACATGAAACTGAAGTACCGCTTGATTAGACCCATGGTCACAACTAGTGGGCATATGGGATAAATGCAAGACCTTGCGAATTTAATCCAATGGTGCTTGTTAATTGGAAATATGATCGAAGGGCTACTGTTGATCTTCATAATTAACTATTCAGTTACGATTCAGTTAGCAGAACCAAATCATGGTTCTTAGATTGTTGGCAATTCTGTAGTTGAATCATTTTTTTTGCTCTAGGAGATTTGAGAGGTAACTAAATGGAATAACAGGTATAAAGGTGAGATGCAATGACTGTGTAAGGTTAGCAGTTTTGACTAAAAAATGAAGTAAACTGGGAGAAAGGAAAATCGCATAATGCACAGTGTGAGATCAAACCCAGAAATGATAAACAAAAGATAAACAAAGAAGAAGAATTATGAAGCAGAGAAGAATTACAGAACAGAGGAGTAGTGGTAAGCATTGATATATCTGTACTGGTGGTTATTCATTCATTTATTTATAATCAGGGAGGTTGGGTGGTGCTAGGGAGGACTGTGGTCCTTTGATATTCAAGTTGGTGCTTGAATATTGGAAGTTGTATCTTCCATCTAGTTGTGGCTAGAAAACCAGGGTGGCAAGGCGGTGCTCGGGGAAAACACAAAGTTTTCTGTATGCAAGTTGGTGCTTGTATAAGTACAATTGGTGCTGGAACATTTAGGGAGTTGATGCTTCCTTCTAGTGGGTGCTAGAGAAACCAGAGAGTTGGTTCTCTCAACAAGTTGGAGCTTGTATAATAGAGGTAGTAGCCTCACTTTGAGTTGGTGCTCAAACATAGATGGTGTACAAAACTTAAAAGACTGCCTATCATTCGAAGAAGAAGAGGTTTTCCCCCTTTATGTGTTTCCTCATGAAAATCTGTCTCTATGTATATCTTATGTGTGACTGATGTTCATTATTCATGTTGTTCATATGTTATATAATGTTTATGGTCACTTGGAAGAGATTAATAAATTGTTTAAGCACAGTAACAACTGATTCACCCCCCCCTCTCAGTTGTCTTAGTATTTTCAACACTCTATGCGAGATTGCATAGGGTGAGGCAAATATTGCTATAACAGATGCCCCCTAATGTGTGAGGTCATAGGAGTATCTGCGATGGCCGAAATACATTATAAACAACCCAGAAGAGGAGTAGTCGGGAACCAACTAGACGAACTAGTTGCTCATTACATTCTGTACTAACCTTGCATACATGGATGCCAATATAATTACACTACAGATCCATGTGAAAATATACCAAACAAGTATCTATGGCCATGAATAGGAAAATACAAACGTGGTTACATGCCAATAGCTGTCATAGTCACGAACAAGGCCCAATAGAACCAGTCTCAAAACCAATCTGAAGATATCTGTATACCATGGAGTACAATCTGATCTCCCATGATCACTGAAGTCATATAGGTACTTGTCCAATGAAAGGAAGCAACAACTCAAGAAAGTTGTGGCTACATAGTGATGTCTTCAAGTCTTCAACACAATCCACCAAGGGTGCAAGTCTACATCATGTGAATAAAGGAGTTGAGGTCGAACATAATGAGACATCGTTTGATTACTAGTCATTGAGGTATACCGTTAACAAACATGAGACAACCTACTGATAATGAAAGTAGGTATCAAGACACCGAGTACATTCTTACAAGTGTGAATAAAGAAGTCAGTGTCGAACACCTGAAGAATCCATCGATCAGGAGACATTGATGTATTCCCAACTGTCGATGGTGAGAGAGCCTGCCACTGATGACTGCAAGCCTCAAGGTACTCATAAGACTCTAGGTCCCGTTTCTAGAATAAATGGGTTGAAGTTGATGGAAAGAGACCCGCTGAAAGGAGAGCATTAAGTCATCTCTCATCAGTCAACATGAGGTACAAAGCAGGAGATTCATGAATTGGTGGAAATCGGACGAAGAACATGTTCATGAATTGACAACCCTATGCATCTTTCGCGTGTGCCAAGTGCAAGCGGTACAGGAAAACGACCCTTTGAATAACAACCAATGATGAAAACTGTTGACAAAGGCAAGGAAACCACCAATAAGGATAATAACATCCAAGACACTACACGAATCCCAATGTGTGAATAGATGTCTCGCCGTCGAACACAAGGAAAACCACCCAATCAATGACCAATGATGAAATGTCGATTGCTAGGTTCAAGGTTACCTACCAATGATGAAAGTAGGGCCAGGGTGCACGATAGGACTACAATATCATGTGATTTCGAGACAAACTGAGGGTATGGACGACATGCAAAGTCAAGAGTTCTGAGGAGTGGATGAAAGAGGTTGATATGAATAAGAGCATGAGACATATGGAGGACTCCGACAACATAGAACCAATGATGAAACCATAATATGCATGAGGCATCAATTAAATTCTCTATAGGGACTGGAAGAGTAACCAATCGGTAGATAAGACTCTGTAACGAGCTCAGCTTCCTAAGGCCATGCTAATCCCAAAATTATGATGATGAATGGACTCAATAACTTTGTGCTCTGTTCAAAGGCGACACGACTGCTGCCAATACAAGATAATACTCCCTTCCCGCCCGTCCTTTTTTTTGTTTTTTCATAGAAAAATGAATGCTATAATACAGAGGAGGAAATGAGTGTCGCAAGTAAGAAAAACTAGTTCCAACAGTGGAACATACCTATGCTCAATGCAGGGAAATGCATACGGGAGATGGACACTCGGGGGAATGTTCCCTCCTAGGTATAGGGTGTCAAATTGCGAAGGATATAAACAAGTCTCTCGAACCTTGGTTGAGGATGCAAAACTGCCAAGGCAAACAATTTATAACACAAAGAGAGAACCGACTATAGGCTCAATACTGCAAGCAAGGGAATGAGATGCAATCACAACTTAACGCCAACAAATGTCCTTTTTTAATACCTTTAGTATACTTGGTGTGAAAAAAGGGATAAACTTGTGCCAAATAGACGTCTTTTCAAATCCAATTTACGAGTGTGAAAGAGACAAGTTCACACGACAATCTTTTCGCTTTTTAAAGATGAGTTGGAAAATAGCTTAAATTAAACTCGTT
Source organism: Picea engelmannii (assembly GCA_009831015.1). Classification (NCBI taxonomy): domain Eukaryota; kingdom Viridiplantae; phylum Streptophyta; class Pinopsida; order Pinales; family Pinaceae; genus Picea; species Picea engelmannii. The sequence goes on along the minus strand of ML827752.1, from coordinate 7,992 downwards.
GATGTTGTTCTAAGGAGCATGTAATGGGGGAGGCCAAGGCTCCCATGTAGGACTTCTGTGAAAGGTAAACAACTTACAAAGAGCTGACACAAGCTTGGGGAAACCCAAATCTTTCCAATTCGAGGAGGATAAAATACTTGCGGAGGTTACCTTATCTACAATATATCGAAGAATGCCCCTTATATGGAAGGGTATCGAATAAGGAAGTTGAGGCTCTACAAGATTGTTCCAATCAAAGGAAACCACCCTAGGACTTGGAGGGAGCATACTCGAAGAGATTGGAATGCTCCCTAGTGAATAAGTTACCGAACTAGAAATGCTAAGGACATGGTCGAAGGACGCATCACCCTTCAAAAGAAGAGTGGGATTGGCCGAAGATTGCATCATCAATGTCACTTCCTTAGGCTTGTCACTCTCCAAGAGAAGAGTGGGATCGACTGAAGATTGAATCATCATGACCAGTTCTTCAACCATTGGTTGAATAGGATGCGAGACAAAAAGGTCAAGAGATGCATCACCCCCGAAAATAGAAGTGGTGTCGGTCGACGATTTCATTGACACGACTGCTAGTTGAATAGGATGCAAGACAACAAGGTCAAGGGATGCATCATCCCTTAAATGAAGAGGGGTGTTATCCAAAGATTGCAATGACATGACTGCTATATCAACCAAAGAAGGTTAGGAAACCAAAGACGACTCAGAACCCAAAGGCCCTCCAGGAAAGGACCACGCTTCTTGTACCACGACAGTAGCAGGGAAAAAACAAGTAAGGTGATCTCCTTTGCAAAGCCTACAAAGGAACTTGGGCTTACGTCGTACACGTCTAGGATTCTCAATAGTATGAATGCCCCCAACATGACTTGCAGTGGCTGGTGACATGCTCTCAGCATGACTTGTAGAGGCTAGTAGCAAATCCCCAACATGACTGGCAGAGGTTGGTGATGAATCCCCAACATGACTAGAATAGGTTGGTGATGTTTTTCCAGTGTGACTAGCGATGACTAGACTTGTGCCCCCAATATGACTTGCAGTGGTTGGTTGCTGGTCTTCAACATGACTAGCAGAGGTTTCTGACCCATCTGCAACATGACTAACATAGGTTGGTGATATAATGCCAGTATGTGGCTGACCCTCACAAGACGCAGTCGAGGAAGGTAGGGTCCAAGGATCGTTAAAATAGGAAGTGCGAAAAGGAATGGACCTCCCTCTCGAGATGGGTCTACTGGACATAGCGTAACATGGTGACTCAGTGCCATGAAGTCGAAAGTTCCCATAAGAGAAGAATACATTCCGACACTGATATTCTCAGTTGCCGACTGAGAATTGTCGATGATAGGGATCGATGTTCCAATAGATGCATTAGGACTAGAGCACACAAAGGATAACTGATCGATCGTCACAATCTTCCCTTCATGATTAAAACAAAGAGTACAAAAGACGAATGATACGATGATGACCATAGCATAGGTCCAATTGCATCCTAGTAAAAAGTTATAATCAAGAGGCACATCAACTACCTCTACCTCCACCTCTACCGTCTTCCAACCTAACTAGACCGAAAAGGCAGGGAGAATACTGTGAGGGAAGAATGAATGATCGTAAAAAAAAATCAACATGTTCGATGACTTAGAAAGAGTCGGAGAACCGAGAGCTTTCCAACAGATCAGGGACATCACACATGTAGCAACGCCTTCATAAAAACCCACACGTTTGATGGTATACTTTGAGTACTCCACGTGGATTTGGAAAGCCACATGGTAAGGCCAACGAGGCTTCACATCTGTGATGTCAAACTTGATAACCTTTGAGCCACTGGGTTCTAGAGCTCCTAAAGTAGAGAGTAAGGCATTCCTCTGTGAAGGACACGTCCAGAGTACCTCCAAAGCCGACATCATACAAGGGGTTTGACCCAGGTCCTCAACAATAGAGTAGTTCTGGTGGACTCTAGCATTTGGATTATGGGTAGATCTCTTGAGTAATCCTTTCATAATACAAGGCGATGGCTCTGGTTTCTCAATCATAAATTTGTCTCCAGAGGAGGAGGAGGATATTCTAGACTAGGAATAGCTTGTGAAGAGCTATAATATCGAGATCGAGTGGCTACATAAACTTTCACATCGACCATATTGATAAATAAACGGTCACCATCTTGCAACGACGGGTTTTGACTCCCACCAGCTGCATTTTCGATGTTAGAGGAACTCGAGGTCATGTGCTGATTATGTGGGAATGGATTCATCAGCACAATGGGCGGTAGAGATAATAGGCTCACAACTTCTGCAAGTTTGGGGCATAAATGGGTAAGGTGATAATTTGTGCAAAGCTTACAGGGAAACTTCACCTTACGTCTTTCTCGTTTTCCCTCTCCAACATTATTACCCGTCTTCTCATTTTTCACATTGTCCTTGGGTTTATTACCATTTTCCCCACCCTTACGAGTATTACGTCCTTTCTTATTATTCCCTCCTGGTTTCTGTTTACCATTTGGGTTGGCTGATGATTTCAAAGAGTGTACATCCGCCGACTGAGTGGGTTTGGAAGACACAGACGAAGCTATCCCTCCTACATACTGGTTAAGAGACAATTATTTCATATGGCTTGTCACCGAGTCTGCGGACTTTACATTGGCGGCACCTACAATGCCATCAACATGAGGTTTGGGATTTTGTCTCAGGTTGTAAGTTGACCGCGGTGTGTCCGGAAGAAGGTGGTATAACATCCCAGACTGAGCATATATCAAGTCTAACTGCTGGGCTCTAAAGATCACTTCCTCCTTAATGGTAACCTCGGAAGTAGCAACGTCCTTCGAGATAGGAGTGTGCAAAGACTTAAGGAACCATTCTAAAAGAAAGGCCCGAGGTATAGGGGTTTTAATAAACCTCTTCCGTCTACATCATTCCTGGATATGGTCTGAGATATGAGTGGTAGTATCTTGGCGTAAAGTCGACAACAATTCTAGGCCAACATCATAACGAATAGGCAACTGGAAGTGGTTAAGGAAAACCAACACCAACTGACTAAAACTCCCATATGCCCCCCTAGGTAGTGCAATATACCATTTCGCAACAACTCCGATGAGGGTGCGTTGAAATAATCTTAATCGAATAGAATCATCATTAAGGGAATTCGATGAGCACCAAAGGTGAAAGGTAGTGATGTGATCACCATGATCCTCTCCATTCTTATCCTAGAACTTCAGGATGTCCGAAGGAATCTTGGTGGGGACGGGAGGCCATGTAGGATCGTGACTCACAGGGTCATTCATTAACTTAGACAAGTCTGGCAGATTAAGCATGGCTAAAAAAGAGAGATGGGGTTGCGACATGTGATCCCAAGCTCCCATGAAATATTGTGCTTGAAGAACCGTAGGCCATCTAGGGTTCTGGTAAACACCATGGCCCTAGCCAAGATTATAAGGCCCTTCTCCAGGATGATTCATAAAAGGTTGGTTAGGCATCATTCTGACAATAATTTTATGTTGAGGGTTATAGAAATTTCCCCTAGTCGGATTGGATCCGGGTTGGGGGTTGCCCAAAGCGTGAAACTGACCTCCTCCGGGTTGGAACCTGAAAGATAGAGGTGGATTCGTCATGCCAAATGTATTGGTCGGAATCGACACAGAGGAGGTAGGGGTGGAGGACAAAATTTGAGCAAAATCTTGTCAACCCGGTTGGTTGTTCCACCTAGAAGCAAGAGGGTTGGACCTGGGGTTAAAAGCAAGAATGCGTCCCATATTAGGAGTCTTTTGAGGGGTTTGAGACCCACCAAACGAAAATGGAGTGTAAGGATGTGTAGTTCCCCCAAGCCCAATGCTAGAATTAGGGCTAACAACTGGGATGACGTTCGAAAAATGCGAAGTGAAGTTGGGCATACCATAAGAAAAAGGACTAGAAGCCATAGGGATGGACTGCACATTATATCCTGGTGAGTGGCCAAGAGACCTAAAAGGGTTCGAGGCACTAGTTTGAGCATTCACTATAGGTTGAGCCATAGTAATGATAGGTGCCTGTGACACAACAACCATTGAGGTTGCAGGAGTCGAAGGGGTGCCATTAACTATAGTAGGTATGGGAGTCAAAGGGCTCCTAGTGTTCTGAAGACCAGTTTCAGTACTCATCCTTGTAGAATCACAAGTCTGAAAAGTGGATGTGTGTGTACCACATCTAGTAACTCTATGCCTTTTAGAAGGAAAAGACTCAAAATCCGGTGGTAACTGTAACAAGCGATGGGACCGGCGGGGAGGCTGGTTCGACTCCACGATGACTTAAGACTCTAAAGATAAAAAAACATATCCTAAGGCCAACTAGTAATCAAATAGCACACCAAAAGTCAAATGACCAATATGCATACAAATGGGGTAAAGTGGCTGAGTGGCCTCCCTCCCTAAAGAAGGTATGTCTCTCCCAAGAGGGGCATGAGACTCCTTGCTAAAGATCAGATGTAACATAATTAGTTATAAGGGCCCTCATGGGATTAACAACCAATCGGTCAGATCCCCCCTGAGAGGTAATCCTCCATAAAGGTTGTGTGTTGTCTGACCCTTATCTGACCCAGAGTACCTGCAAAATAACCCTCGCAAGTAACCTATGAGACACCTAAGTCAAGAAACTAATAAACCACTGTATAACTCATGCACATGCGAGTAGTCGTAAGTCAGGTCCACTGTATGGGAAAGGTAGCAAAGCCTGAAACCTTGAAATTACCTCCTCTCATGGAGGTAAAGGCATTAGCAAGATCCCCATATATGAATAGAGCCCTAGAAATATATCTGACTCTAGGAAGGTATCGGGGGGATATCCCTTCAACTAAATTCGCGTAACCTCATGATTAATTCCGGTGTGAGCGGAGCCTCCTGATCTTACCAATTATACAATGGATTTCTCCACTCCCTTACTCAGACACATATGCTGATTTAATTTCCCTGGAGAAGTTTACTCACAAAATCCTATTCTAAGGCACTAAATCCTAGGTTAGTTTGTGCACCCTAGAAAATAAAATCGTGACTAATCAATTTTAAATTATAGTGTTAATTTTAATGGCTGTGATTACTCAAAAATGTATGGTAGTGAAACTCGTGGTGTTATGACTCTACAAGAAAAGTAAATATGAAAATAATGCAAAGTCCTAACTTTAACTTTCAATGAATGATATGCTTCTAAAAACCAATGCAATTTTCGATTTCAATTCTGTAATTCTGAAGTAAAATGCAATCTTTCACTATATGCACTAAGCTAATGATAATGACTTCAAAAGACAAAAATGCCAAGCAATTTTTTTGTATTTTCAATATAACAAAACTGAAAATGCATGGAGTGAAAAGTAACTTGATATATAGTCGTACTGTGTATAGAAAAATATTACTCAAGTAGGATACCAAGCAACAAAACACCCAACCCGATGTACAAGGAAAATACAAAATGAGAAGATGAAGAGAAAGACTCCGCCCATAAATTCAACCAAAAGAGGGTTTCATGTCATCCCACAAGCACTCAACATGCACTACAGAGACCTAAGAAGACTCAACAAACATCAAATCCCACCCAACAATCACTAGACCCAACAAACAAGCAAGGCAAACCGATGTACACGATTGTTTAGGAAAAGAAAGCGTATATACACATCTTGTAGTGAGACAACTAGCGTATGTACGCGACTGTCAAGTCAAAAGGTGCGTATATGCTTCAAAACAAGGCCATGCAAGGGAGAAAGCCTGAAAACTCAGACCCAGAGTGAACAGGAACTGTCAAGCAATGATACGACAAGAACCACAATAGAAACGAGAGTAATCTAAGGAGAAAATTTCTCCAAACACTAAGAAAGAAGATTCAATCCCGAGTATGGTCGCCAATTTTGTTACGAGGAAAATATCTCTATGGCTAGGGTAAACCATAACAGACGGAAATGATTGTAGAAATCAACTCTATCCCAACAACATGTTATATAAACCAATATGTGAGTGAGATAAGAAAGAGGCCTACCTCGTCCAGAGGTTCGATGAAGTCCACAGTTGAGCACTTCAACCCAAAGCTATATACCTGCAATAAGTTCTCAACAAACAAGCAAAGAAAGCATATGAAGATAATATAAAAGGTTTGCACATTAGATAGAATAATCCATTAATAAACATGACAAATATGCCCATGGAATAATAATTCAATATATTTGCAAGATATCAATTGGATGGGAAAAGAGTATTTCTATTAATATGTGACCACCATAGGTGAAAATGTTATAGACTTCCATGTCGCCATGATTCGAAACTGAGAAACTAAGTTCCTTCCAGCTGGGCATCCACCACTTCAATCCTACACCAAAGGCAAGCTCATAATAGAGAAGCAATGAGGTTCTCAATCAATAAGGGAAGAGCTTGGGGGCTAAACACTGTGTTCAGACTTAAAGGACAAAGGGATGCAGACTCAATATGAAGTAAATAATTTCTCCAGAGTAACTTTCCTCTAAAAGTTGAATTCTTTCTCCTCTTTTCCATAGCTCGGAATTGGCCTCTTATAGACTTCAAAATGGAACTGAAGGGCCGAGTCAAAATGTTTCCACTATATGGAAGGCCAAGGATCAAAGATATCTTATCGTGACATGGAAACCTGACATTTGATTTTCATTTTTTGGCACAAATCCCGATGTACGCATGTTGTAGTGGAGCAGCTTGCATATACACATGCTGTATAGCGTGCAATATGCGTACATGTGGAAAAATGTTTATTTTTGTCTCTGGATTTTATCAACAGGGAAGATAAGTCTGCATAGGGAAATGGAATAAGGCCTTTTGTGCAAGATTGCATAGGGTGTGGCAAATCTTGCTATAACATCCTCCTCTTATTTTCCCACTCCTCCTTTCTCCTTTTCTTAATTCGCTTCGTCCTTCCTTTTTTCCCTCAAATCCTCCTCCACCTTCCTCTTTTTCCCCAAATCATCCTTTCTCTTCCATACTTCATTATTGAATTAACACACATATCACAATGCTCAATATTTTAGTAATAGGTCAGGGCCCTTTTGCATGGATGGTGTGGCCTCCTCCTTCTCCTTTTCTTCCTCTTGTTTTCCAACTCTTACTTTCTCCTCATCATCTTCTTCTTCTCCCCCTCTTCTTCTTCCTATTTTCCAAATAATCCTTCCCTTTTTCCCAAAATCCTCCTTCATCATTCTTTCCCCCAATTCCTCCATCCTCTTCATCTTTCTTGCCAAGTCCTCCTTCCTTCTAGTTTCTCTTCCTCTTCATAGCCTCCTCTTATTTTTCAACTCCTTCCTCTTATTATTCTTCTTTTATCCCCCCCTCTTTCTCTTGTTCTTCCCCTCCATCTTCCTCTTGTTCTTCCCCTCCATCTTCCTCTTTTTTCCCTCCTTCCATCTTCTTCACTTTCTTATTCCTCTTCCTTGTTCTTCTTGTCTTCTGTCTTTTCTAATATTCTCTCTCCCATTTCCCATCTTCCCTTGTGTACCTAATTTCCTTAAGACTTTCACAATACCCAAGGCTATATTTGTGCATATGGAAGAGTTAAGTTTTGAATTACATAACGTTAGAAAAAATTCTATCATAAATATAGGTTTTTTTCCAAGGAAAAAATATTTGTAACAAAATTACATCTATAGATGCCCATGGGATACTTGAGGGTCTTTCCCATTGAGTCCTTTGAAGGAGAGTAAAAAATGAGCTCTCATGTGCATACAAAAAAACTGTCAACGTTATCTATCCTTTTACAATTCATCAAAGTATTCTGGATTTTGAGCCCATAATTTCAAAGAGAAAAAAAATCATATATCGTCCAGGGATTTTCAGTCCCTGTATTCCATATCGATGTAATAAACCAATATTATTTAGAGTTGATCCCATGGGGAGTGAAAATACTCAGAGGGATGGTCCCGAGTTTCTTTGGTAATTGTCCATGCTCCTCTTTCTAGTTCCAGACCAACTTTGGATAGGTGGTCGACATATGAGTTTTGTTGCATGTATACATGAGTAAAAGAGATGTGAGTAAA
>ML827751.1:112668-126917 GCA_009831015.1 Picea engelmannii | reverse complement strand
TGCAAGCATGAACACAAGAAAGGAGTATCCCACATTTGAAGAACTTTGGACTTGTTGTGCACAAGAAGAATCAAGGATTAGCACAAAAGAGAAATCCCAAAAGAAATATGATGATCAAGCTTTCACAGCAAAATTCAAGAATTTCAGGAATAAGAGGAAGTTTGGCTTTAGGAAGAGACCAAATCAAGAAAGGGATATGTCAAAAATACAATTCTTCAACTGTTGAAAATATGGTCACTACAGGAACCACTGCCATGAGTTAAAGAAAAGGAAGGAAACAAACGAAGCAACAATTTCCGAAGAAAGGGAACCATCAAAGAAAGCCAAGTAGGATAAAACTGACTTCTTCGTCTAGTCATGGTAACAATATTCTTCTATAACATAGTTCTTGTACATACCATGTTTACATAGTTCTTGTACATATCATGCATATCTATTTCTTAGAAGAAAATATGGTTAGTGAAACAATGCCTATGGAAGAATAATAAGATAAGGATTGTTATTGTGATGACTACAAGAAGATGAAGTATGTTGACAAATTCCTGAGGAATCTATTATATAAGTAACAACTGCCAGATAGGCTGAAATCGAAATCAAACTTGAAGAGACCCGGAAGGAGTAAAATCGGAAAGAAGTTAGTAATCAAGAGGAAATTAGAATAAGACTTGTGACACTTTGCAGAAGGCAATATGGATATAGACGGAAGCATGGACTCTCTTAGATGGAGGGAGTTGATTACATAATTCCAAAAGAAGTGCATGCATTCATGCATGAATCTAGGATTAGGAGGGAGATAATCCTAAATGATATGATCCATTGAAGATTATGTGAAGATTATGAAGTATATTTCCATGTTTCTCATTGAAAGTAGCAGCCATGATAAGCATCATGTGTTCAATTTGACTCTAGAAGAAGTCTTCTTCAAAAAAAAGTCTTAAGTATCATTGGTTGTCCATCTACATCTATGTTCCTATGATGAAAGGAAGAAGTTGGAATATTCAGGAAGGAAGGGCATTGAATCTATAGAAGACTCCATAGACCCCAAAGTTAAAGAGGAACATGAGGAAGAACATGAAGATTCCAAGAAATAATAAAAAAAAATCCAGAACAACCAGTTATTATACCAAGAATCATAAGACTACCAGCTTGGTTTGAACCCACTAGAAGCAATCAAGCAAAAGAAATGGAAGTTGTGATGAAGAACAATGTATGTAAGAAAATGTGAAAAATACTTATGAATGGAAGCATTGTGAGATTCAGAACTAGAGGTTCTTCCAGAGGGAAGGAGAAGACTATGATGACATCTTGTTCCAGTAAACTAGATATACCTCTTGCAGTATCCATGGATTGAAATTTACATGTAAAATATTGTTCTTCCCAATAAATCAAATTAAGAAAGAATATTATACCAGAAAGATACCCATGTATGCAAATAGAAGAAGACCTTGTATGGATTCAAGAAACTTGATGCAGAGTATCTCATATACATCAGAAGCGTGGTGAAAACTTCCTATGATAGAGAAAGTGTATTGGAATGGTTACTCAGAAGTCCAGGATGATGGATTGCAAATCCATGGCTAACTCCCATGATAACAGATCTGAAGAATTTGAAGAGACTCTAATCCAGTAGACCCATCTCTGTATTGACAATTGATTGGCTCGTTAATGTATTTGGAGAATACGCAGTCAGATATTTGTTTTTTGGGATGTTTAAATTATGACATACATCTGCATGAATTTATCGATTCAGATTGGGCAGGGAGTGCAGATGACAGAAGAAGTGCTACTTGGATATGTTTCAGTTTGAGCTTTGCCATGATGTCATGGGCTAGTAGGAAACATAAGCCTATTGCACTCGGCACTACAGAAGCAAAGTATATTGTAGCTTGTGATGCTTGTACAAAAGCAATGTGGCTCTGTAAGTTGGTTTCTGGACCATCTGATCAGGTGTTGAATTTGACCATGATATATTGTAATGATTAGAGCCATGTGAAGCTTCCAACGAAACCGGTGTTCCATGACAGACCGAAGTACTTTAAGATCAAGCATTATATTCTCCGTGATAAATTCCAAAAGAGAGAAGTGGTTCTCTCTTTTGGACTTTATTAGATGAGCAGATAAAAGATATTTTGGTAAAGCCTCTGTCCAAGATGAAAAGTTTGTGTACTTAAGAGGCAAGTTGGGGCTCGTGGAAACAAATTCCTTATTGGAAAAGGAAGTGATTACTCTCAGGTTGGGAGGGAGCACTGATATGCTATTGATTTATGGAAAACCATTTTCCAGTTCGTAAAATGGTTCAGGATGGGAAGTTCCTTTCCAGTTCGGAAAGTGGTTCGAGATTTCTGAAGGACAGGCATTTTCCAGTTCGGAAAATGGTCCAAATCGAACAATCATTTTCGTAATGAAGATGGCCTGATAGATTGTTGATGTACCACAGAAAATGATTCCCCTTGTGGTCAGTGTGGGGGAATGGTCTAGGACAGTCATTCTTATTGGTAGTCACTCTGAGTAGTGGTCAAGTAGAATGGTCTACATCATTGGGCAGTCATTCTTTCGAAGTTCACAGTGGTGAGAAGTTTGGAAGAATGGTTTGTTTTGGAGGTTGGTGCAGGACAGTCATTTCCATAGGAAATGGTTTGGATAGGCATTCCCTAGAGAAGATTGATTCTCTCCAGGTTGCACTGTGATTAGTGTCGGAGGAATGGTCCAGGTTCAGCAATCAGGGACATGCATTCCCTAGGGCAGACTCATTCTCTCTAGGTTGCACTGTGATTAGTGTTGGAGAAACCCTAAAACGTTGGATAATAACTCTAGGAAGTTGAATTTTTCATAAGAGATGATATTGTATGTGAATAAATATCTTATTACAATGATGAGTGTTCTATATATAAAGAACATATGGTGACCATGGTGACCATCCATGAAGAGATGCGTCCCTTGGGTAATAAATATATTTATACTTTATATTATAAATATAGTATTACATTAATAATAATATAATTAATAATATTGCTTAATAATTAATAATCATATTATTAATTATCAATCTAGTAGAATGTATTTTCGATGCTGCCCAAACATCAACACTCCCACTCATCGTGGGAGACATTCTACATTGTGCCAAGATTACCTTTGAATATTACTTGTGGGTATCTCTCAAATAGATTCAACATTTCAGCATGACATCCATTACCTCGCAATGCATATGTACTTCATCATGTGCACCCTTGTAACTTCAAAACCAATGCATCCAAGGCCTGTGAGTAGTTCTCAAATAACTACAACATGTCCCCAGGACATCCACTACCTTGCAATGCATTTGTAGCTCATAATGTGCACCCTTGTGACTTCACGGCATGCATCCATGGCCGGTGGGTAGCTCTCTAATAGATACAACATGTCATCATGAGACTATACAGTTTGCCATAGAAAACTTGGATATCTTATGCATGACATCCAATACCCTATGATAACATATGTACCTTGTCTCTTCAACATGCATCTAGGGCCAATTGGTAGCTCTCCAATGGCTACAACATGTCACCATGACATCCACTACCTTGCCATAACATATGAATCCATCACTCCCTCTAAAGAGGGACTACGTCGAGCTTCTCCCTGAAGCACTCGAACTTCGTCCTTGACAACGACTTTGTCTGTACATCCACAACCACACCAATCTTATCCCTAAAGTACTCAAACTTCATCCTCGACAACGGCTTGGTAAACATGTCGCAACTTGATCCTCTGTAGTCACAAAATTGGAGCCTCACTGCTCCCTTCTGCACTATATCCCTGATATAGTAATATATGATCTCGATATTCTTCGACTTGTCATAGACCACGGGTTTCTCTGATGACTTCATGCAACTCCAGTAGTCACACCAAATGTAGGTCACCTCCAATCCGAGACCAAATAACCTAAACAGAAGTTCTCGAAGCCACACTGCTATTGCACATGCTACCAAATACTCAGCTTCAGTCATACCAAGCACCACACATCACTGCTTTCTGCATCCAATGAAGCCTCTTACGCCTTACTATAGTAACCAACTCCCTCTGAAATTGACCGTCCAACTCCCTCTCGAGCACTGAATATCAACTGAATCTTCAACCTGCTAACTTCATCACTTGTCCTCCAGAACAAGTCTCGCCATTCTCTTCTTGTAGGTCTTACCTACAAGTCAAATTCAGTCCAATAGTCTGCAATTTCCAAAGCCACACTACTTCACGACTTGTTGCACATGCATACTTAGCTTCAGTTGTACTGAGCGCCACACATGACTGCTTCTTGTTGCTCCATGAAACCATATTGGAGCCTAGATTGAAGCAATATGTCAAAGTACTCTTCCGATTAGGAATACTACCAACCCAATGTAAATATGAATATCCATATAACCCGAACTCGTGATCTGTCACATACCTGAGACCATAATCCAATGTACCCTTAAGGTACCTCATCACATGTTTTGTTGCAACCAAATGAACCTACCTGGGTTGCTCCATATATTGACTCAGGGTATTCACAATAACACATATATTTGGTCTTGTGTTCATCAAATTCATCAGTGAACCCACCATTTGCCTGTATAAAGTAACATCCACAGTTTCTAAAGTCGTATCCTACAACAACTTCAGATTTAATAACATCTAAAGTCGTATCCTACAACAACTTCAGATTTAATAACATAGATGTAGCCATTGTCTTGCATCTTCATCTTACATAGTAAGTCCAAAAATTTAACCTCCAGTACAATTATACTTTTATGCATGCTTCCTTCACCATCGAATCGATCTTGTCCTCCGCGTAGACACCAGCTCTCCAAAGTTGTTTCTAGAGCAACTCTTCATATATTTGTTTGTTGTTTGGCCATGCTGCAATGGGAAATCTCCAATCCCTTGGGATGAAAACGCACGGATGTTTATTGCTATGATCAATGGAAGCCAGTGGTTCTTCAACCTGTGCGACTACTCTATTTTCTAGTTTGAATGTCGTTACTGCATTTTTGAGCAATTTGGAGACGCAGAGGGTTTTGGATAGCGTTTCATTTGGAAACCATGAACCCCATGGAGGAAGAGTATGGGACCTCTCGATGCCAATCGACCCTCTGCCAAGCACGCTAGAGTCGATCTTAACTTTATTGGCCACCAAATAGTTGTGCAGACGAAAGTAGATCGGTGCAGGATATCATCACACGATCTTAGATCTCATACCACCACGATTTACGTTGCGTTTCTGTGTGCAAAAGGACTTGGACCATTGTCTTCACAAAAGGAATTAGAACACAGATCATTTCTCTTCAGATCGTTTGCCTTCACAAAAGGAATTAGATCACATATCACAAAAGCTTCAGATCGCTATTGCTTGGCGCTCATTAATCGTTTCTCTGTAGCATGTTATTTGGGTGTAGCTCCATATGTGGCAGTGCTGGCCTTGCTTTGCTTGATTTGGGGTTCAAGGAATTTTCAATTTAGTTGGGGTACATGCGTTCAATTCTAGTAGTTAAACTGCTACGTATCATGTAATTCAAGGTTCTTTCTGAAAACGTCGTTGAACCTCATCTATATCTCAATCATTTTATGCTCTCCTCCACTGCCAATACAAATCACTCTCTATCATGTGTAGCGAATTCAAAGGTCACGGTATTGAATGTCGTTAAACGGAGAGAAGAGATTTGTCGTTGTCGGGGGCTCAAACACTCGAGATTTCATGGCGGTTTTCAGAGAACAACTCCGCGAGATACTGGAGGTATATCAGTCGTGATGTTTTAGTTTTTAGATAAAGCATGTACCCTCCCCATTAAACGCACACCTGATATACATGGTTAGCAACAGGTTGATTGGTCACTTTTAGACTTTCGACAGACCATCCCGCAAAATACCTTATCATGGCGAAAACGCATGCTCGGATGTCAGGAATTAAAGACGGCACAAACCTTATCGCCAGATTTTTTCTCAGCCTACATTGCGAGAATAATCGTCACAGTAGCTCCTTCAGAGCTTGCGACCTGCCTGAAACAAGGGTCAAAAGTAAGAAATACAATAATAAGAAATGAGAGCAACACTCTCTAGTGTTGTGATTAATCATTCATCCATGGTACCGTGGAAACAAAACAAGAAGTTTCTCTAGAGAAAATGTTAGTTATATCTGGTAAATGATTACAATAAGCATTTATCTCCATAATACTCACATGCTACCAAGTATAAAACTTTTCAAAGATTTCTATCACAACTATAGTGTTTACTTGTAATAAGGGAGTTATCAAACATGTGCAAATTTGAATCTTATCAACTTAATCAATCAAACATGGAACCTTGAGTTTTTGTTCTCAAGAATGAGTGTTGTTGTTTTTCTTGTGAGTCTCCTTCACTCAAGATGACAAGTATTCTCTTCAAGTGTCCATTGTACTAAGATAATATGCTTTCTTGACATAAATCTGAGTTAAAGAATAAACTCTATAATCTCAACCTTAATCAATCTAATACTTTTGACTTTAATTTTGACCAATGGTTAGTATGATAGTCATAACTTCAATAGATAAAAATACATAGAGGTTCATAATATCATAACAAATAGAGACATATTAAATTGATCAAACATGAGGTGCATTGTTCCTCTGAACGTGATGGATCTGAGATTCCTATGGATCTATGATTGTTGTTTAGACAAAAGATCATTTCTCCTGCAAATACCCTTTAAAAATAATGATATAGTTTAAACATATGTAAGTACATACCTCTAACAGTGTCGGTAGGTAATGGAACCATCCGATAGTAGCGACAATAAATAAAAAAACCTTTAGAACTTCAAAGGTGTTGCAACTTGTAATTTAAAGGTAGTTGAAGATTTGCTAGGGTAAGGCGCACTAGGACAATAAAAATCAATCCCAACACTTTACAAAAACTTTTACTGCAACAGGTGTTGGCACTGCAACTAGTGTTGCAACTAGCATGAAGGAATTGGCATTGCAACTGCAATTGCAACTGGTACTGCAACTACAACTGCAACTGGTGTTGCAACTGGCATGAAGGAACTGGCACTGCAACTGTAACTAATACTACAACTGTAACTGCAACTTAGGGTTTTATGAGGAAACCCTAATTTCTCAATCTTAAAATTTCAGAATTCTGATCCAGGGACATGTGATGCAAAACCCGTACATTTTTTTTTTTTTTGAGAAAGTAATAACGACCATACATCCAAACATTGCAAGGCAACGACGAACACAATGCATGCAAATCACACAACAAGGAACATAACGAACTTGCATACTAGCACATCATGCAGTAGGAAGCAACATACAACATTCAATCATAAGAAGAATAAAAACGACTACCCCCTCGTCCTACCCTGCAATGGTTAGGACCTCCAGGACACATAAGCAACGCTCAAGCCCAGGTTCCCATCGATTTTGACCATTTAAGGTCTCAAGGCTGGTGATTGTTCTGAGGAACAAGGAGGTGTCTACATCTTGCCCGGCATGCGCCAGATCATGCCTACTAAGCTCCAAGACAACATCAATCAAACCAAACCCAACAGCTTCGACGACTAGTAAATAGAACCTTCCCGACGAGCGAGAGGCAATCACAAAAAGGGTTACAACAAGTACAACCATAAATACAACAACACCATCCACTTCGGGAGGCACATGATCCTAAGTCAGGGTTCCTATGCATTTATTGATCAATGTGCGCAATGAATTGATCATAAGGTACCATGTTGCCACAATGCGACAAAGGCACTAGGGACCCACATGCAAACAAATACTTCTAAACCTTCAACCTTAAAAAAAAAAAAAAACATGCCAGAAATCCAATTGGCACTAACATACAATATACGACGTCGTTAAACGAAGGCGTTCTACACAATCAAGCAGAAATGGATGTAGAGTGACTAACTTCGATACATTTAAATTAACGCAACGTCTAGAAGTAACTCATTTGTTTTTATCGACATAAGGGATACCTTAAAGTAAGGGCACTTATCCATCATCAATCAACCATTTACCTTCCATTCATTTACAACCCCTTTACATCATTTACTGAAAAAGCAAATTCATACTTATAATCACAATCTATCAGATAAGGGTTCCATTAACAACATTAGTGAATCTTACATGTCCTTAATTAGTTCCCTGTTGTAAGAGAAAATCATCTATTAAACGTGATAAAAGCAACGACCATCATTAACCATTAATCTGATGCAAGGCATCTTGTTAAACTAATGAAGGACTAAAAGCCATAACCAATATGGAATTGTTTTAACGGTTGTAAAAAGATATGTTTTAAGCTATCAAGGACATAGTTACCATAATCATCATTTCACCACTACAACTGTTATATATCCCATCTATTATTATTTTCAAAACACATTCATTGTTTTCGTTGCATCGCTTCCCATTGCTATGATCACAAATTAAGTATTAAAACCCCACAAGCAAATAAACGATTGTAAGAGATAATGGTTATATTCATAATTAAATTATGATAAATAGAGTAATCACCTTTGAACTAAACCATAAAAGTTGAAGCAAAACTATTAACTAATAAACGGTTACTATAATTGAACTATTATAATACTATGATAAGCATGACTACAATGGGACTATCCAGAGTGGATGACCAACTATTAAAACTATTATGTTGTTGGTCATTATTTAACTGTTATAAAACAATCACTAATAAAGAGGTATATCAGCGTTTTTCATGATTAAACGATTAACTGTGGTGGAATTAATTAAACAAATAAAGGGGATAATCACGGTAATAGATTCCCTGTCATGAATCCAGCTGCCAAAAACAAAATATTTCTAAATTACATAAATGTTGTCATCTCTTAACCACACAATGATTAAATTCAGTGTGATTGGTTAGAATCTCGGGTGGTATTAAAATCGTTGTGCAATTTCAAAATATCGTTGTAGTAAATTAAGGGTATAAAATCTCTGGGCCATTAACCAAATCTGAGCATTAGAATGTTAATGCTTTCCATCTGCCCGAAACGGAATTTCACCCAACCAAAGAATACTTAATTATTTAGACAGGTGGATTAGAAAAATTAAGTGGCCAGGAAACTTAAAATTTCCAGGATAAAACAACGAAAAGACCCTCTGCCACTGTGAAGACCGCATCCCAAAATACACAGTCCTCAAAACCAAATTTCACCCGGCCCGATGACAAAGACAGATACGGTATACAATCACATTTGTTAAACATTTAATAAGACATTAAAATATTGTTATTCCACAAATGAATGGGCGGGACAGTTGGTTTACTCCCAACGGTCATCACAGCATCCGTTCTTTTTCAGCCTTAAATCTTTTAAAAGGATAACCTAGGCCACTAATTTATAAATCTCCTAGGGATATTCAAAAACTCATAAATTAATTAATGCCTATGTGTTTTATTTAAATCGCTTGTCTTTACTCACAGTATTTTAAGAGCTGGGCGCACCTGACCCTAGGGAACTCGGAATTAAAAACAACACTTGTCAGTTGCCCGTATGAACCATAAGGCATTTGAATAAGCAACCACTAGAGTGCGTGAGAAGGAAAATAATTGGTTACTCTAGCCAACGGTCTGTATATGGAAAACTCACCAACAAGAGAATATTAAATAATTTAATGGTTGATTAGAATTAGTAAATGGCCCAAGAAAACTTAGAAAAAATTGCGGATAAGAAAAAAAAAAATCTCAGAGCATGAAGACAAAGGGAACCGCCTATGGCCAAGGAAAATATTATACAAGCCTTAAATCTCAAGCACCATCATTGCTAAAAATGGTGCTACATAAGTAAGTTAAACTCGTTTTGGATTCTGTCAAAGGAGAAGCAAGATTTCCCATCATGGGTACTAAATAAGTTTTCATTAATGAATTTTTCCATGCTCGACAACCTACAGGATAGTACTACACTCACCTCCTGGCGAGAAATTTGGCCTTGGGGGTTAGCTCGTCTTCGTCGACCTTGAGTTGGGTTATTTACTCAACAGAAGAGAACAATAAAAAAAAAAAATTCATTGTTACACCCAAGCCTTATAGGGGGAATACTGACAATCTGGTCCAATAAAAGGTTTGGAATGGGTCAGGGAATGTATGATGGCAGCAGGTACGATACACAGTCGAGAGCAAGTGACATGGGAACTACGAACTAGCCGGGGTCTAACCAACGAAACTCAATCGGCTAAATGATGACGGTTAAGTTTACTGAAATTAAATTGAAAGGTTTATCAAATAGTTGGTCTACCATCTAAACAATCATTACAGGAAAACAGAAATTGTCTACAATTAGATTACCATAATTGATAAAGTGATTTTAAACGAATACTCAGAACAAAATTACACGGTAAGGATTGCATTCCCCTCCATAATTTTTAAAGAAAAAAAAACTATATGGCACCAGGGGCTGTGCAACAGTAATAGATCCCAAGAAGATTTAATCCCACAATTGCTATTACAATTTAACATTCCTTAACACTCAACATAATCAATATACAACATGTATTGCATAACCAAGAAGGCGCATCAATAGAATTTAACTACTATTCAATACAGAATATACACGTGTACCGTAGCCAAATGTGAATACACAAAAGTCGTTGTCTCACGCGCGCTCCATCCAACTTTCGCTTGTCGACTGATGAGACCTCACCGGTACCTCCCAGCCAACACTAGGGGTACTCTTCTTCCCCCTAAGACCCTCGAGCCGCAAAGGGGCCACGCACACAATACCAGAGAATGTTAGCACCCAGCTCACCTCGCAAGGTCGAGCTACCACTCATTACCCGAGCTGCAGGGATGATTTTAGGGGCTAAATTTCTCTCATGGGCTAATTTTCTATGGTTTTTCCCAAAATAAGATTCGCTATTCTAAAAATGATTCGCCCAAATTCTACAGGAAAAAATTATTTTACCTTAAAAATCGCCAAAAAATTATACAAATTATATAAAATACTTAGAAATTTGAATATTTTTACAAACATATCGTCAAATATTTTATAGTTTGCATAGGAAGGATTAGTAAGATTCGTCAAAGTTTCTACATTTTAAAATAAAATTCCATCCTTAAAATCATCCCTGTCGAGCTGGGTATCCCAACTCCCACAAGAGAAACTCAGTCAAGATAAAAATTTGGCAGCGTAACGTTATGCAAGCCAGATGTGATCCATACTCCTCCTCCGCCATCCCTTTTATAGATTTTTCTTAGTCATTAATTTCCCAAACCCTCATTAGATTATTTTTATTAAATTTAATTAGGAAAAACCTCGCCCGTACACATGTCGTTCGATCCCCTAGTTGCACGAGAAAATCAATTTATTAATTAAATAAGTTTGCCTATTTCTCTCACCCACCTAAAAGCGTTCCTAAAAACGCTCCTTGGTGTCCCATTATTCCCTTACAATTCTTAAATGACTTACGCCTTACTTAAATCCTAGTTGAGTTCATAATTAGAAAATTCCCTAGGCTAGATTCCTTACTAAGTTAGACATTCCCCTTTTTCTTTAAGTTTCTCATTTTCTTTAAGTTTCCCCCTTTTTCTTTTTAACTAAAATCAGAATTAGCAAGTTTAGACAAAAGTAACCACTTACCCTTTTAATAAATTTAATTCTCCATTTTAATTTATTTATTTATTTTACTTTAATAATTAAAGTTTGAATTTCTTACCCCCCTTCTTGTTACAAGTCTACTTAGTTTTTTTCTTTGTTCACATGTTCTGTTTAGACCAAGGTTTTAATTTCACTAGGCTAGGCGACAGTTTTTAAACTTTACTCATCACACCAT
Source organism: Picea engelmannii (assembly GCA_009831015.1). Lineage (NCBI taxonomy): Eukaryota > Viridiplantae > Streptophyta > Pinopsida > Pinales > Pinaceae > Picea > Picea engelmannii. Next base: position 115,140 of record ML827751.1, on the reverse strand, counting down.
TCTTTTTGAGGCCGACCAGGTCCTAAGGAGGCATAGTTTTCTAGGCGCTAGGTTTATTAACTTACTAATTAAAATCGCGATGTTCCCTTCAGGACGCACTATGTGCTCCAAGGGTGCCACTCGCCTCTTTCTGTTTTATTTGTGCAACGTACCCTTCAAGACGCACTACGTGCTCCAAGGGTTCCACTCGCTTCTTGACTTAATTTGGTAGACGTCAAACCCATGGAGTCAATACTCCATCAGGTGATCTTGTGGGAGACTAAGGGCTTCTAAGGAATAAGGACCATGTCTTATTGTGCGCCCCTTAGAATCATTGTGAGCGACTATCATAGTCTTCCCTCACGGCATCGTGGGTCCTCTTGAACTAGGTAATCGTTAACCTACAGTTCGAGCCACGGAGGGAGTGCTAGTAGGTTGTGGCAGGGTTGTTGCCACACCTCTCCCTCAATGTGTCTGGTTGTCGTGCGTGGCCCCTTTACTCCAAATGTGAGTTTGGTTGGCAAGCTATCGTCAGCCTACATCCATCAATGAAACATGTCAGCGATAACAATCAACATCATAATATCTAATCATATGTACATATGTCACATCAACAACATTAAAACCCTAACAATCCACTCCCTGAATCGATCCGGAGTCCAAGGAGTTTCATCGAGGCCTTGGCATCCTCAAACGTCCAGAGTCCTGCACACTCAGGAGGACCCAATCAATATTCCCTGTTGATGTCAATACAACAAAAATAACATATCATCAAATCCACAATATCTCATAATCATAATCAAAACAACAAAAAGTATAATGACCTGGATCACTTGCACGCAAGTGTCCTCAAAGAATAAGTCTGCTTAGTGCACACAAGAGAGGGATGTTACACACTAGGACAATAAAAATCAGTCCCAATGCTTCACAAAAACTTTTACGGCAAATGGTGTTGCAACTGGCATGAAGAAATCGGCACTACAACTGCAATTACAACTGGTATTGCAACTGCAACTACAACTACAACTAGTAGTATAACTGCAACTGCAATTACAACTGGTATTGCAACTGCAACTACAACTACAACTAGTAGTACAACTGCAACTGGTGTTGCAACTGGCATGAAGGAACTGGCAATGCAACTACAACTGCAACTTAGGGTTTTATGAGGAAACCCTAATTTCTCAATCTTCAAATTTCAAAATTCTGATCCAGGGACTAGATGCGCCCTCCTAGGCCGAGTTCCTAAGTGGTTACTTTCTTCAACGTCCTCCTCAAACAATAAAAACGTCACTTAGGGTTTATGCAAAGCCCTGATTTTGCAGCAACTGCAATATTGAAACTGAATCTTGGAGAGGGTGCGTTGAAGCTAGCCACTTCTTATAAACTGTAAGTTGGTCTCTTTTAGGCCTGCTCTGATACCTTGTTGAATTTTTACTTTTACAACTAGCAGTTACGGTTCTTCTTTATTATTATAATCATTTAGCACATTAGTTGCATAAATAAAATCACTGAAAGAGAGGCAATCACAAAACAATAGAGACACATAGATTATCCTGGGAAACCCTCGTGGGGGAGAAAACCTAGCAAAAAATTCCTCAACATAGATAGACCAAAGACCAAACAGAAGATCCTCCTCTACTCCCTCACTAGGAAGAGTAGCTCACCACTTAACCAAGAAATTCCAAAAGATAGACCAAAACCCTCCTTCATGTCACCCTTAGCTGCAGTTGCAGTTCCTCCAAGACTTGCGCACTTCTTCATAGTTGCAGAGCTAGTATGGTGAGTGTATTCAAATGTGACATCATCATCACATATAAATACAAGTTGTGAGGTGGCGCTAGGGTTTTGACTCTTCACTTGGTGGAGCGGGCTTCTCCTAGAAGTGGCTAAAATCACCTTACAATTACTAGGGGTCGACTTTACAAATACCACCATACAAATACATGTTGACCAATCCATAAAAGGGGATTTGATCTTATAAAAGACCCGACTTGATCAATCCACAAAAGGGGATTTGATCTATACAGTAATGACTCAAATATCAGTAGAATATTCTTCGAAGTTACAATAATTCAACACCTAAGTTAAAGCTTTTGTACAACAAAAGACTCCCAAATTTGAGAGGTATTATCCAAAATGAATCATTATATAACTTGTCATCCATTTTGGTACTTTCAATGGTGAAGAAATAGAGGTATGGGCTTGTAGGGATTATTTTCAAGACTAATCCTGAAATCCACTAAGCAAGGCCTAAATCATAAACAATGGGCACATAATTGCACCTTTTGGAGTAAAAAAATGCATGATTAATATAGCAAAAGGCCTTAGGGATTATACACGTCGATAATGTTGGCAAATTCAGTGGACAGAATGCAATGAATGCTTGTCATTGATGACAACAGTGAGGATGGCAGAATAAGAGATTTGAAGAGGATGGCAGAATAAGAAATTTGAATGTAAAGCTCAGGAGGAACAGCATGGAAGAAGATG
>ML827751.1:93955-112568 GCA_009831015.1 Picea engelmannii | reverse complement strand
TGAGTTTTTGAATATCCCTAGGAGATTTATAAATTAGTGGCCTAGGTTATCCTTTTAAAAGATTTAAGGCTGAAAAAGAACGGATGCTGTGATGACCGTTGGGAGTAAACCAACTGTCCCGCCCATTCATTTGTGGAATAACAATATTTTAATGTCTTATTAAATGTTTAACAAATGTGATTGTATACCGTATCTGTCTTTGTCATCGGGCCGGGTGAAATTTGGTTTTGAGGACTGTGTATTTTGGGATGCGGTCTTCACAGTGGCAGAGGGTCTTTTCGTTGTTTTATCCTGGAAATTTTAAGTTTCCTGGCCACTTAATTTTTCTAATCCACCTGTCTAAATAATTAAGTATTCTTTGGTTGGGTGAAATTCCGTTTCGGGCAGATGGAAAGCATTAACATTCTAATGCTCAGATTTGGTTAATGGCCCAGAGATTTTATACCCTTAATTTACTACAACGATATTTTGAAATTGCACAACGATTTTAATACCACCCGAGATTCTAACCAATCACACTGAATTTAATCATTGTGTGGTTAAGAGATGACAACATTTATGTAATTTAGAAATATTTTGTTTTTGGCAGCTGGATTCATGACAGGGAATCTATTACCGTGATTATCCCCTTTATTTGTTTAATTAATTCCACCACAGTTAATCGTTTAATCATGAAAAACGCTGATATACCTCTTTATTAGTGATTGTTTTATAACAGTTAAATAATGACCAACAACATAATAGTTTTAATAGTTGGTCATCCACTCTGGATAGTCCCATTGTAGTCATGCTTATCATAGTATTATAATAGTTCAATTATAGTAACCGTTTATTAGTTAATAGTTTTGCTTCAACTTTTATGGTTTAGTTCAAAGGTGATTACTCTATTTATCATAATTTAATTATGAATATAACCATTATCTCTTACAATCGTTTATTTGCTTGTGGGGTTTTAATACTTAATTTGTGATCATAGCAATGGGAAGCGATGCAACGAAAACAATGAATGTGTTTTGAAAATAATAATAGATGGGATATATAACAGTTGTAGTGGTGAAATGATGATTATGGTAACTATGTCCTTGATAGCTTAAAACATATCTTTTTACAACCGTTAAAACAATTCCATATTGGTTATGGCTTTTAGTCCTTCATTAGTTTAACAAGATGCCTTGCATCAGATTAATGGTTAATGATGGTCGTTGCTTTTATCACGTTTAATAGATGATTTTCTCTTACAACAGGGAACTAATTAAGGACATGTAAGATTCACTAATGTTGTTAATGGAACCCTTATCTGATAGATTGTGATTATAAGTATGAATTTGCTTTTTCAGTAAATGATGTAAAGGGGTTGTAAATGAATGGAAGGTAAATGGTTGATTGATGATGGATAAGTGCCCTTACTTTAAGGTATCCCTTATGTCGATAAAAACAAATGAGTTACTTCTAGACGTTGCGTTAATTTAAATGTATCGAAGTTAGTCACTCTACATCCATTTCTGCTTGATTGTGTAGAACGCCTTCGTTTAACGACGTCGTATATTGTATGTTAGTGCCAATTGGATTTCTGGCATGTTTTTTTTTTTTTTTAAGGTTGAAGGTTTAGAAGTATTTGTTTGCATGTGGGTCCCTAGTGCCTTTGTCGCATTGTGGCAACATGGTACCTTATGATCAATTCATTGCGCACATTGATCAATAAATGCATAGGAACCCTGACTTAGGATCATGTGCCTCCCGAAGTGGATGGTGTTGTTGTATTTATGGTTGTACTTGTTGTAACCCTTTTTGTGATTGCCTCTCGCTCGTCGGGAAGGTTCTATTTACTAGTCGTCGAAGCTGTTGGGTTTGGTTTGATTGATGTTGTCTTGGAGCTTAGTAGGCATGATCTGGCGCATGCCGGGCAAGATGTAGACACCTCCTTGTTCCTCAGAACAATCACCAGCCTTGAGACCTTAAATGGTCAAAATCGATGGGAACCTGGGCTTGAGCGTTGCTTATGTGTCCTGGAGGTCCTAACCATTGCAGGGTAGGACGAGGGGGTAGTCGTTTTTATTCTTCTTATGATTGAATGTTGTATGTTGCTTCCTACTGCATGATGTGCTAGTATGCAAGTTCGTTATGTTCCTTGTTGTGTGATTTGCATGCATTGTGTTCGTCGTTGCCTTGCAATGTTTGGATGTATGGTCGTTATTACTTTCTCAAAAAAAAAAAAAATGTACGGGTTTTGCATCACATGTCCCTGGATCAGAATTCTGAAATTTTAAGATTGAGAAATTAGGGTTTCCTCATAAAACCCTAAGTTGCAGTTACAGTTGTAGTATTAGTTACAGTTGCAGTGCCAGTTCCTTCATGCCAGTTGCAACACCAGTTGCAGTTGTAGTTGCAGTACCAGTTGCAATTGCAGTTGCAATGCCAATTCCTTCATGCTAGTTGCAACACTAGTTGCAGTGCCAACACCTGTTGCAGTAAAAGTTTTTGTAAAGTGTTGGGATTGATTTTTATTGTCCTAGTGCGCCTTACCCTAGCAAATCTTCAACTACCTTTAAATTACAAGTTGCAACACCTTTGAAGTTCTAAAGGTTTTTTTATTTATTGTCGCTACTATCGGATGGTTCCATTACCTACCGACACTGTTAGAGGTATGTACTTACATATGTTTAAACTATATCATTATTTTTAAAGGGTATTTGCAGGAGAAATGATCTTTTGTCTAAACAACAATCATAGATCCATAGGAATCTCAGATCCATCACGTTCAGAGGAACAATGCACCTCATGTTTGATCAATTTAATATGTCTCTATTTGTTATGATATTATGAACCTCTATGTATTTTTATCTATTGAAGTTATGACTATCATACTAACCATTGGTCAAAATTAAAGTCAAAAGTATTAGATTGATTAAGGTTGAGATTATAGAGTTTATTCTTTAACTCAGATTTATGTCAAGAAAGCATATTATCTTAGTACAATGGACACTTGAAGAGAATACTTGTCATCTTGAGTGAAGGAGACTCACAAGAAAAACAACAACACTCATTCTTGAGAACAAAAACTCAAGGTTCCATGTTTGATTGATTAAGTTGATAAGATTCAAATTTGCACATGTTTGATAACTCCCTTATTACAAGTAAACACTATAGTTGTGATAGAAATCTTTGAAAAGTTTTATACTTGGTAGCATGTGAGTATTATGGAGATAAATGCTTATTGTAATCATTTACCAGATATAACTAACATTTTCTCTAGAGAAACTTCTTGTTTTGTTTCCACGGTACCATGGATGAATGATTAATCACAACACTAGAGAGTGTTGCTCTCATTTCTTATTATTGTATTTCTTACTTTTGACCCTTGTTTCAGGCAGGTCGCAAGCTCTGAAGGAGCTACTGTGACGATTATTCTCGCAATGTAGGCTGAGAAAAAATCTGGCGATAAGGTTTGTGCCGTCTTTAATTCCTGACATCCGAGCATGCGTTTTCGCCATGATAAGGTATTTTGCGGGATGGTCTGTCGAAAGTCTAAAAGTGACCAATCAACCTGTTGCTAACCATGTATATCAGGTGTGCGTTTAATGGGGAGGGTACATGCTTTATCTAAAAACTAAAACATCACGACTGATATACCTCCAGTATCTCGCGGAGTTGTTCTCTGAAAACCGCCATGAAATCTCGAGTGTTTGAGCCCCCGACAACGACAAATCTCTTCTCTCCGTTTAACGACATTCAATACCGTGACCTTTGAATTCGCTACACATGATAGAGAGTGATTTGTATTGGCAGTGGAGGAGAGCATAAAATGATTGAGATATAGATGAGGTTCAACGACGTTTTCAGAAAGAACCTTGAATTACATGATACGTAGCAGTTTAACTACTAGAATTGAACGCATGTACCCCAACTAAATTGAAAATTCCTTGAACCCCAAATCAAGCAAAGCAAGGCCAGCACTGCCACATATGGAGCTACACCCAAATAACATGCTACAGAGAAACGATTAATGAGCGCCAAGCAATAGCGATCTGAAGCTTTTGTGATATGTGATCTAATTCCTTTTGTGAAGGCAAACGATCTGAAGAGAAATGATCTGTGTTCTAATTCCTTTTGTGAAGACAATGGTCCAAGTCCTTTTGCACACAGAAACGCAACGTAAATCGTGGTGGTATGAGATCTAAGATCGTGTGATGATATCCTGCACCGATCTACTTTCGTCTGCACAACTATTTGGTGGCCAATAAAGTTAAGATCGACTCTAGCGTGCTTGGCAGAGGGTCGATTGGCATCGAGAGGTCCCATACTCTTCCTCCATGGGGTTCATGGTTTCCAAATGAAACGCTATCCAAAACCCTCTGCGTCTCCAAATTGCTCAAAAATGCAGTAACGACATTCAAACTAGAAAATAGAGTAGTCGCACAGGTTGAAGAACCACTGGCTTCCATTGATCATAGCAATAAACATCCGTGCGTTTTCATCCCAAGGGATTGGAGATTTCCCATTGCAGCATGGCCAAACAACAAACAAATATATGAAGAGTTGCTCTAGAAACAACTTTGGAGAGCTGGTGTCTACGCGGAGGACAAGATCGATTCGATGGTGAAGGAAGCATGCATAAAAGTATAATTGTACTGGAGGTTAAATTTTTGGACTTACTATGTAAGATGAAGATGCAAGACAATGGCTACATCTATGTTATTAAATCTGAAGTTGTTGTAGGATACGACTTTAGATGTTATTAAATCTGAAGTTGTTGTAGGATACGACTTTAGAAACTGTGGATGTTACTTTATACAGGCAAATGGTGGGTTCACTGATGAATTTGATGAACACAAGACCAAATATATGTGTTATTGTGAATACCCTGAGTCAATATATGGAGCAACCCAGGTAGGTTCATTTGGTTGCAACAAAACATGTGATGAGGTACCTTAAGGGTACATTGGATTATGGTCTCAGGTATGTGACAGATCACGAGTTCGGGTTATATGGATATTCATATTTACATTGGGTTGGTAGTATTCCTAATCGGAAGAGTACTTTGACATATTGCTTCAATCTAGGCTCCAATATGGTTTCATGGAGCAACAAGAAGCAGTCATGTGTGGCGCTCAGTACAACTGAAGCTAAGTATGCATGTGCAACAAGTCGTGAAGTAGTGTGGCTTTGGAAATTGCAGACTATTGGACTGAATTTGACTTGTAGGTAAGACCTACAAGAAGAGAATGGCGAGACTTGTTCTGGAGGACAAGTGATGAAGTTAGCAGGTTGAAGATTCAGTTGATATTCAGTGCTCGAGAGGGAGTTGGACGGTCAATTTCAGAGGGAGTTGGTTACTATAGTAAGGCGTAAGAGGCTTCATTGGATGCAGAAAGCAGTGATGTGTGGTGCTTGGTATGACTGAAGCTGAGTATTTGGTAGCATGTGCAATAGCAGTGTGGCTTCGAGAACTTCTGTTTAGGTTATTTGGTCTCGGATTGGAGGTGACCTACATTTGGTGTGACTACTGGAGTTGCATGAAGTCATCAGAGAAACCCGTGGTCTATGACAAGTCGAAGAATATCGAGATCATATATTACTATATCAGGGATATAGTGCAGAAGGGAGCAGTGAGGCTCCAATTTTGTGACTACAGAGGATCAAGTTGCGACATGTTTACCAAGCCGTTGTCGAGGATGAAGTTTGAGTACTTTAGGGATAAGATTGGTGTGGTTGTGGATGTACAGACAAAGTCGTTGTCAAGGACGAAGTTCGAGTGCTTCAGGGAGAAGCTCGACGTAGTCCCTCTTTAGAGGGAGTGATGGATTCATATGTTATGGCAAGGTAGTGGATGTCATGGTGACATGTTGTAGCCATTGGAGAGCTACCAATTGGCCCTAGATGCATGTTGAAGAGACAAGGTACATATGTTATCATAGGGTATTGGATGTCATGCATAAGATATCCAAGTTTTCTATGGCAAACTGTATAGTCTCATGATGACATGTTGTATCTATTAGAGAGCTACCCACCGGCCATGGATGCATGCCGTGAAGTCACAAGGGTGCACATTATGAGCTACAAATGCATTGCAAGGTAGTGGATGTCCTGGGGACATGTTGTAGTTATTTGAGAACTACTCACAGGCCTTGGATGCATTGGTTTTGAAGTTACAAGGGTGCACATGATGAAGTACATATGCATTGCGAGGTAATGGATGTCATGCTGAAATGTTGAATCTATTTGAGAGATACCCACAAGTAATATTCAAAGGTAATCTTGGCACAATGTAGAATGTCTCCCACGATGAGTGGGAGTGTTGATGTTTGGGCAGCATCGAAAATACATTCTACTAGATTGATAATTAATAATATGATTATTAATTATTAAGCAATATTATTAATTATATTATTATTAATGTAATACTATATTTATAATATAAAGTATAAATATATTTATTACCCAAGGGACGCATCTCTTCATGGATGGTCACCATGGTCACCATATGTTCTTTATATATAGAACACTCATCATTGTAATAAGATATTTATTCACATACAATATCATCTCTTATGAAAAATTCAACTTCCTAGAGTTATTATCCAACGTTTTAGGGTTTCTCCAACACTAATCACAGTGCAACCTAGAGAGAATGAGTCTGCCCTAGGGAATGCATGTCCCTGATTGCTGAACCTGGACCATTCCTCCGACACTAATCACAGTGCAACCTGGAGAGAATCAATCTTCTCTAGGGAATGCCTATCCAAACCATTTCCTATGGAAATGACTGTCCTGCACCAACCTCCAAAACAAACCATTCTTCCAAACTTCTCACCACTGTGAACTTCGAAAGAATGACTGCCCAATGATGTAGACCATTCTACTTGACCACTACTCAGAGTGACTACCAATAAGAATGACTGTCCTAGACCATTCCCCCACACTGACCACAAGGGGAATCATTTTCTGTGGTACATCAACAATCTATCAGGCCATCTTCATTACGAAAATGATTGTTCGATTTGGACCATTTTCCGAACTGGAAAATGCCTGTCCTTCAGAAATCTCGAACCACTTTCCGAACTGGAAAGGAACTTCCCATCCTGAACCATTTTACGAACTGGAAAATGGTTTTCCATAAATCAATAGCATATCAGTGCTCCCTCCCAACCTGAGAGTAATCACTTCCTTTTCCAATAAGGAATTTGTTTCCACGAGCCCCAACTTGCCTCTTAAGTACACAAACTTTTCATCTTGGACAGAGGCTTTACCAAAATATCTTTTATCTGCTCATCTAATAAAGTCCAAAAGAGAGAACCACTTCTCTCTTTTGGAATTTATCACGGAGAATATAATGCTTGATCTTAAAGTACTTCGGTCTGTCATGGAACACCGGTTTCGTTGGAAGCTTCACATGGCTCTAATCATTACAATATATCATGGTCAAATTCAACACCTGATCAGATGGTCCAGAAACCAACTTACAGAGCCACATTGCTTTTGTACAAGCATCACAAGCTACAATATACTTTGCTTCTGTAGTGCCGAGTGCAATAGGCTTATGTTTCCTACTAGCCCATGACATCATGGCAAAGCTCAAACTGAAACATATCCAAGTAGCACTTCTTCTGTCATCTGCACTCCCTGCCCAATCTGAATCGATAAATTCATGCAGATGTATGTCATAATTTAAACATCCCAAAAAACAAATATCTGACTGCGTATTCTCCAAATACATTAACGAGCCAATCAATTGTCAATACAGAGATGGGTCTACTGGATTAGAGTCTCTTCAAATTCTTCAGATCTGTTATCATGGGAGTTAGCCATGGATTTGCAATCCATCATCCTGGACTTCTGAGTAACCATTCCAATACACTTTCTCTATCATAGGAAGTTTTCACCACGCTTCTGATGTATATGAGATACTCTGCATCAAGTTTCTTGAATCCATACAAGGTCTTCTTCTATTTGCATACATGGGTATCTTTCTGGTATAATATTCTTTCTTAATTTGATTTATTGGGAAGAACAATATTTTACATGTAAATTTCAATCCATGGATACTGCAAGAGGTATATCTAGTTTACTGGAACAAGATGTCATCATAGTCTTCTCCTTCCCTCTGGAAGAACCTCTAGTTCTGAATCTCACAATGCTTCCATTCATAAGTATTTTTCACATTTTCTTACATACATTGTTCTTCATCACAACTTCCATTTCTTTTGCTTGATTGCTTCTAGTGGGTTCAAACCAAGCTGGTAGTCTTATGATTCTTGGTATAATAACTGGTTGTTCTGGATTTTTTTTTATTATTTCTTGGAATCTTCATGTTCTTCCTCATGTTCCTCTTTAACTTTGGGGTCTATGGAGTCTTCTATAGATTCAATGCCCTTCCTTCCTGAATATTCCAACTTCTTCCTTTCATCATAGGAACATAGATGTAGATGGACAACCAATGATACTTAAGACTTTTTTTTGAAGAAGACTTCTTCTAGAGTCAAATTGAACACATGATGCTTATCATGGCTGCTACTTTCAATGAGAAACATGGAAATATACTTCATAATCTTCACATAATCTTCAATGGATCATATCATTTAGGATTATCTCCCTCCTAATCCTAGATTCATGCATGAATGCATGCACTTCTTTTGGAATTATGTAATCAACTCCCTCCATCTAAGAGAGTCCATGCTTCCGTCTATATCCATATTGCCTTCTGCAAAGTGTCACAAGTCTTATTCTAATTTCCTCTTGATTACTAACTTCTTTCCGATTTTACTCCTTCCGGGTCTCTTCAAGTTTGATTTCGATTTCAGCCTATCTGGCAGTTGTTACTTATATAATAGATTCCTCAGGAATTTGTCAACATACTTCATCTTCTTGTAGTCATCACAATAACAATCCTTATCTTATTATTCTTCCATAGGCATTGTTTCACTAACCATATTTTCTTCTAAGAAATAGATATGCATGATATGTACAAGAACTATGTAAACATGGTATGTACAAGAACTATGTTATAGAAGAATATTGTTACCATGACTAGACGAAGAAGTCAGTTTTATCCTACTTGGCTTTCTTTGATGGTTCCCTTTCTTCGGAAATTGTTGCTTCGTTTGTTTCCTTCCTTTTCTTTAACTCATGGCAGTGGTTCCTGTAGTGACCATATTTTCAACAGTTGAAGAATTGTATTTTTGACATATCCCTTTCTTGATTTGGTCTCTTCCTAAAGCCAAACTTCCTCTTATTCCTGAAATTCTTGAATTTTGCTGTGAAAGCTTGATCATCATATTTCTTTTGGGATTTCTCTTTTGTGCTAATCCTTGATTCTTCTTGTGCACAACAAGTCCAAAGTTCTTCAAATGTGGGATACTCCTTTCTTGTGTTCATGCTTGCAACAAATGCATCCCATGTCTTGGAAAGGCCATTGAGTACTATATTTACCAGTTCCTTTTCTGAAATGATTTCTTCAATAGTTGTAGTTGATCTCTCAACTGAGAGATTCTTACAAAGTATGATGTTATGTTGTCATCATCATTCATTTTCATGTCACAAAGCTCATTCTTCAGACTCATTACTTGTCCAATGTTTCTGAGTGAGAAGAGGTTAGTTAGGGCATCACACATCTTCTTAAATGCGCTAAGATGAGAGATGTAGGGTATCAAGTGGTATTTTACAGAGTCCACTATGCGTTGATGTCATTGTCCTTGAACTTCTCCATAACTGCAACGTTTTGAGGTTCCTTCTCTTTTCCTGCTTCAAATTGTGGTTCCATGATCTTGCCTTTCATGATATCCAACACTTTATTATTGGCAAGGATGAGGTCAATCCTTGTCTTCCATGCTCTGAAGTTAGAAGCCCCTTCTAACTTATTTTCTGACTTCATAGAGTAAGTCATGACTACTTTGACTTGGTCAACCTTTGACTTTGACCAAAAAATCAAACTTAATGCCTTGACTTGCTGAGAGTACCAGGAGGTGCACTAGGCTAGGGCACACTAGGATATCCAGGAATTAGGTCAAGCTCTTCACTTAAGGTGCCTTAATAAGAGGGTTAGGGTTTCATTGTTGCAACAAAACTTTGACTGCAACTGCAACTATAACTGAGAAAATCCTCCCAATCTATCTTCCAACGGTTAGACTGTCCGAAGATATTGTTGGCCCATAACCTACTAGAAAAATAGGTTTGCTTGTTTCACCATAGACAATATAACAATATTGTCACCCAACCATAGGCACAAAGGCCACCCCCAAGCACCTTAACTTTGACATACATAATAATTCTGGAAGCAATCCAATAGACAATCAAGGTAGTGTACCTTTCTCCAAGTCTAGCGCACCAAGAAAGAATAACTAAAGACCAAGTAGAAATTCCAAACCATAACCAAGAGATAGTCCAAGACAAAACTGAAATGCCAATTGCAGAAGCTGCAATTCCTCTCCAAACTTATGCACCACTGGTCTTATGCAGTTGTGAGAGTGAGTATCACAAATGAGCTCTAGCGCCCTCTATTTATACTACTCTATCTCACTTTACTAGGCCGACTTCTCTTTCCAGAGGATAATTGGCGCATACTCCCACCCTCACCCGGGGTCCACTGACCTCCCGATCTAAGGATCTTCTTATAATAGGAGTTGAATTAGCTCACAAGGCCCTCCCTGGACCTTTTCTTTAGTTTTCCACAAGCCTTTTTCTCAAAATTCGGGCCAAAATGGGTCTCTGGTAGGCTCCTGCTAGTGAGACACTGTCTCCACGTGACCTCGGGCTCAAAATCGAGGGCTAACTCCTTTAACTCCGTCGAATTTGGGACTTCGGAGCTTTCATCCTTCGAGAGTCTTCAAAAAATAATACACGTGATCCTCCCGAATTCCGTATCGATGAAGTGCCAAATCCTCGAAAGGATCGATGAATCTTAACTTCTACTTAGATCTACGGTCTTAATATGGCTTCGATAGTCCGAGCTTCGGTCATTTTTCTTTCTCCAACACCTTACACTTCCAATCCTCAGGAGTGTCGAACTACGAGGTGGCGCGTTAAGGTCCACGTGGCCTCTGAAAATCAACAGCCCTGATTACTTCAGGCTTCGGGTCTTCGACAAATTCCGAAACACCTCCCCACAAAACCTCTGGAGTGCCAAACCTACAAAATGCAAAATCTGATGACACATGTCCTCTGTAATCAATGACCGAGATCAACTCTGGATCTCGGCCCTTCGGGAGTTCTCATCTCACACTCAACCCAATTCCTCTGGAGGGCTATACTTCCATACCTATGGATCTACTGCCACGTGTCCTCCTCAACTAACTATTGAGATCATCTCCGGCCTTTGGGAGTCTTGCGACCCTTATCACCAGTGCTTGGTTTCGTCTAGAGTATGAGATCTCCGAACTCCAATATCATTTGACACGCGTCCCTGGAACCGACAACTAGGATCCGCTCTGATATTCAGAGCTTCGAGAGTTTTGAACTTTCCAGACCTCTGCTCTCCTAGATAGTTGGTCCTCCGAACCACCCTAAATCTGTTGACACACGTCCTCATTGATGCATGGTCTAGATTTACTCTGGATCCCCAAGACTTCAGGAAACTCGTCTCCTCCCAAAACACATACTTGAAAAACCTCCAAACTTACAAAGTCCGAAGGATGCTGAGGCTTAAAACCCGTGTAACTCACCTAGATCCGATGGTTGTCGATCCTCGCACTTAGATATGATGACTGAGATCTATTTTTCTCCGTGCGCATTCCTCCTTCACTATGGACTCTGATCCAACGGTCCATATTTGTTCTTGCAACCAATCCAATGGTACTTGTATCTCCTCCTCTGATACTATGCATTCTTCCTGAAATTGGGATATTTTAAAATATTCAAAGGCTGCGACCTTTGCTTGCGTTCTCTGTAACTCTCTCTCTCCTGAGCTTGAACTTTGAAACAAGTTCACCTGCACATACTTTGTGATATTTCTCCTGATATTGGTGGATCTAAAACCACTCAACCCTGGGCGCACTCCTTGCGCTTCTGAACTTGAAAGGCTATTGACTTATACAACTCCTTGCAGAACCTCTCTCCCAGAGTGTTCAATAGCTCTGGTTCTCTTTGAGCTTTCAAACCACTCAAACCTCAAAGGTTTCAACCCCTTTTCTCTCCAAAGGGATTATTGTGCCCTCCTGGCACCTCCTTCTCAATGCACTCCTTACAGAGCTACCCTTCAGAGTATTCAACAACTATGTAGACTGTTCCCCCTCTGCACTATCTTTCAGGGTGTTCAATAACCCTGAAGTATCTCCCTGGAAATATACCACATAACTCGAAGCAGAGTTCTCTTGTACACTCCTTGCACTCGCTCAAAGCATTCCTTGCTGAGATTACAAAGTGTTCAACAACTTTGTCTCATGTGCACTCCTTGCACTACTCCTTCTGATCTTAACAAATTATTCTGGTGTGCCCACCTGGCACGCTCTTCTATGAACTCGAAAGAGAGTTCAAGTGCACTCCTTGCATTGGCTTCACAAATTTTTATATAACTTTGTTGTGCACTCCTTGCACAAGCCTAAGAGCCCAAAACATCCAACAAACTCACAAAGGTAGAGAATTCTATCTCACCCTGCAAGGGAAATATACATGCACTAGAAACATACATAAACATACAGAAAACATTCATATGAAAACATAAAAACACACAGGACCTCGTATGCAGGAAAAAATGCTCTTTTCATTAAATTATGAATGTCTATACAATGTGTACAAAGATTCAGACTGCAACATAGTCTCATCTCTCTTCTCTCCTCTCCTTGGCTTACAAAGATGTTCAATCTAACTTCAACAACCTTCTCTTGGCTTACTTTACAATGATTTATACAAGAGGGGCTCATCGAGCTTTCCCTCCAAGCCACCTGAGTGCTATCCTATCACCATTACAATGCCTATCTACCAAGGCTTATTACATTGAATAAACATGTACATATTCAGATCCAAGGCAATGCTCAAGATATTTACAACTCAAGCCTATTAAAGGCGATTTACACTCAGCCTATACAAAGGAACAACTTGTCTCTACTCAAGCCTTACATCAATTAATTATAATTAATTACATTGAATATTTAAAATTCAAGGAAAAATGAGAGGGTTGGCACCTCTCTCCCTTCTTGAATGCACGGTGATGTGTTTCTTTGCTGGCGCATGCTGAGGTGGTAATATTCTCTTGCATCATACTACACTGCTGGGAAAATCATGAGCTCCTACTCATGAGATCCTCTGCTCTACTTTTGAAATCCTCTTGGATTCCAAACTTGAATTTGGAGTTGTCCACCTGCTCCTCTTATTTGTTGTTGTTGTTGCTGCAGGTTCTCTCCTTTTCAGCTTCCATCTATGACTGAATATCTCCCCTGCTGACTTCAACATCAACCTCCTTATCTCTTCTATCACCTTGTCCAACTAATCTACGGGTTGGCTCTTTTTCTGTAGTGTGCTCTGTTGCACTTCCTCCTCATCAATTTCCAACTTGACCTGTTGGATAAATTGAATTTGCACTATTAACCTTTCCTCCAGGGCTTCCACTCCTTCACACAAATCAATGGGCGGATCAATATGATCTCCCATGCTGATTCTATATCTTGTGGCATTGGCTTGCCACACCATTGCATGTCCAAATTCTGCAGCCATGCTACTGAGCTTCTGCTCACCTACCTCCTCTGACATATTAGTTTTTTCCAGTTCCTCTATCTCTTCCAGAAGTCCAGCTTCATATAGCTTCTCCTTAGGATGGAACTCTTCTTCATTGTGCATGACTTCATCCTCCTGGTAACCTAATTCTGTTTCTGGATGGCCTAGCCAATTCTCCAACAATTTAAATTCTTTCTCCCATGGAGTGAACATATGACTAATATGCTCCTCTTCTTTCATATCCTCTTGGGAAGATGTCAATTTATGCACCATCTTCTCCTCCTCGATAGTCTCTACTGGATGTCCTTCCTCTACACCTTCAACATGTGCTCTGGTCTACTCTGGTCTCCTTTGGGCTGCTTGGAAGGAATATGTTAATTCCTCCAATGATCTGAATGTGCCTCTGATCCTCCTCCCCTGTTAGCATTTCTTGTTGATCTAAAATCCTCTCTGAGATCATGAGACTCTCAGATAGTCTCATATCATTCTCCTTTCCCACCTGGAAATTGGAGTTTTCTGACCTTCCCTCATGATAGTCTATGATATCTTCAATTGATCTCATCTCATTTCCCTCCCGACAATCTGCATTATCACCTCTACCCACCTGACAATTTATGAGATATTCAATTGATCTCTCTTCCTCATCATCGAGGTTCTCTCCAACCTCTGGTTCAAAAACCATCTCCTCTGTGGAACTAAGGTTTTCAGTATGCCTTAGTCACCTCCTCAAGCTCTGCTCCTGCCTTCTAGCAATCAACTTCTAGATAGGCCACTTTACTTTCGGCTTCATGGGGCATTCATACCTCCAACTTCCTTGTGCTTCCTGCTGCATCTTCAACTTTAATCGATCGAGTTCTTCTAAGACCTCCTTGAGCTCTTTGTCCATTTTTTCTTTCTTCATCTATTGGTGGTCTTCTCCTTGACCTTGCCTCTGGCCTTCAGTAGCCATCTTCCTCCTGCCTGCAAGATTGCAACTGGTTCTTTTGACTTGGCCCACTTGGATGCCTGATGTCTTCTCTGCAACTGAGAGCACCTCCAACTTTCTCCTACAACCCACTTGGTTGTCAATGTCTGTTGCATACTTGCAAACAGATCTTCACAGAGTATCACACTCTATCTTCTCCTTCTCCTTTTCCTACTGTCTACAAGCCAAAACATGCTCTGATACCACTTGGTGGTATCAGACAAAAATTGTTTACTTCCTGCTACCTGAAAATAAAATAAGGCTTTGATACCATTTGGAACAGATCCCCACCCTCACCTAGGGTCCACTGATCTCCCAGTCTAAGGATCTTCTTATAACAAGAGCTGGATTAGCTCACAATTCCCTCCCTGGACCTTTTCTTTAGTTTTCCATGGGCCTTTTTCCGCAAATTCGGGCCAAAATGGCTCTCTAGTAGGCTCTTGCTAGTGAGGCACTTCCTCGACGTGACCTCGGGCTCAAAACCTCAGGCTAACTCCTTTAACTCCGTCGAATTCAGGACTTCAGAGCTTTCGTACTCTAGGAGTCTTCAACAAACAATACACTTGATCCTCTCGAACGCCGTATTGGCGAAGTGCCAAATCCCTAAAAGGATCGACGACTCTTAACCTATGATTAGATATACGGTCTTGATATGGATTTGACAGTCCAGGATTCAGTCATTCTGCCTACTCCAACACCTTATAATTCCAATCCTTCGGAGTGTCAAACTCCGAGGTGGGGCGATCAGGCTCCACCTGTCCTCTAAAAATCATTGGCCTTGATTACTTCGGGCTTCGGGTCTTCGATGAATTCCAAAACACCTCCCCACAAAACCTCTGAAGTGCCAAACCTATAAAATGAAAAATCTAACACCACGCATCCTCTCTAATCGATGATCGAGATCAACTACGTCTCCCAACCCTTCATGAGTTCTTAGCTCACACTCAACCCAATTCCTCTGGAGGGATATGCTTCCAGACCTTTGGATCTACTGCCACGTGTCCTCCTCAACTAACGGTTGAGATCAAATCTAACCTTTGGGCCTTCGAGAATCTTGGGACCCTTAGCACCTGTGCTTGATTTCCTCCTGAGTACGATATCTCTGAACTTCGAGATATTCTGACACGCATCCTTGGCACCAACAGGTAGGATCCACTCCGTTGTTCAGAGCTTCGGTAGTTTTGAACTCTCCACACCTCTGCTCTCCTGGATAGTTGGTCCTCCGAACCACCCCAAATCTACTAACACGTGTCCTCATTGATGGACGGTCCATATTTACTCTAGATCCCTGGGACATCAGGAAATCCATCTTCTCCCAAAACAAAGACTTGAAAAACCTATGAACTTACGAAGTCCGAAGGATGTTGAGGGTTAAAACCTGTGAAACTCACTTGGATCCGAAGGCTGTCGATCCTCACACTCAGATTTGACGATTGAGATCTGTTTTTCTCCGTCCACATTCCTCCTTCACTCTGGACTCTGATCTGATGGTCCATAATTGTTCTTGCAACCGATCCAATGGTACCTGTAGCTCCTCCTCTGCTACTGCGCATTCCTCCCAAACTTGGGATATTTTAAAATATTCAAAGGTTGTGACCTTTGTTTGCGTTCTCTGTAACGCTCTCTCTTCTGATCGTGAACTTTGAAACAAGTTCACCTATACATACTTTGCGTTATTTCTCCTGATCTTGGTGGATCTAAAACCACTCAACCCCGAGTGTACTCCTTGCACTTTTGAACCTGAAAAGTCTCTTGGCTTTAGCAACTCCTTGCAGACCCTCTCTTCCAAAGTGTTCAGTAGCTCTAGCTCTCTTGAGCTTTTAAACCACTCAATCCTCAAAGGTTTTAGTCCCTTTCTCTCCAAAGGGATTCTTGTGCCCTCTTGGCACCTCATGCTCAATGCACTCCTTGCAGAGCTACGCTCCAGAGTATTCAACAACTCTATACACTGTTCCCCCTCTACATTATATTTCAGGGTGTTTGGTAACCCTGAAGTATCTCCCTGGAAATATGCCAACAGAACTTGAAACAATGTTCTCTTGTGCATTCCTTGCACTCGCTCAAATCACTCCTTGCTGATCTTACTGAGTGTTCAATAACTCTGTCTCCTGTGCATTCCTTGCACTACTCCTTCTGAGATTAACAAATTGTTCTAGTGTGCCCACCTGGCACACTCTTCTCTGAACTTGAAAGAGAGTTCAAGTTCACTCCTTTCACTGGCTTCATAGAGTTTTCTCTAACTTTGGTGTGCACTCCTTGCATAAGCCTAAGATCCTGAAACATCCAACAAAATCACAAAGGTAGAGAAGTCTATCTCACCCTGCAAGGGAAATATACATGCACTAGAAACATACATAAACATACATCAAACATTCATATACAAACATAAAAACACACAGGACCTCGTATGCAGGAAAAACTGCTCTTTTCATTAAATTTTGAATGTCTATACAGTGTGTACAAAGATTCAGACTGCAACAGAGTCTCAGCTCTCTTATCTCCTCTCTGTGGCTTACAAAGATGTTCAATGTAACTTCAACAACCTTCTCTCAACTTAATTTACAATGATTTATACAAGAGGATCTCATCGAGCTTTCCCTCCAAGCCACCTAAGTGCTATCCTATCACTATTACAACGCCTATCTACTGAGGCTTATTACATTGAATAAACATTTACATCTTCAGATCCGAGACAATGCTCAGGATCTGTACAACTCGAGCCTATTAAAGGTGATTTACACTTAGCCTATACAAAGGCACAACTTGGCTCTACTCAAGCCTTACATCAATTAATTATAATTAATTACATTGGATATTTAAAATTCAAGGAAAAATGAGAGGGTTGGAGCCTCTCTCCCTTATTGAATATGCATTGATGTGTTGCTTTGTTGGCGCATGCTGAGGTGGTAATATGCTCTTGAATCATACTCCACTAGTGGGAAAATCATGAGCTCCTCTACTCTGTTGTTGAAATCCTCCTGGATCCCAGACTTAAATTTGGATCTATCCATCTTCTCCTCTTCTTTGTTGTTGTTGTTGTTGTTGCAGGTTCTCTCCTTGTCATATTCCATATCCAGC
Organism: Picea engelmannii; assembly: GCA_009831015.1. Classification (NCBI taxonomy): domain Eukaryota; kingdom Viridiplantae; phylum Streptophyta; class Pinopsida; order Pinales; family Pinaceae; genus Picea; species Picea engelmannii. The sequence continues at coordinate 94,885 of ML827751.1, read as the reverse complement.
TGAATATCTCCCCTACTGATACCATTTTGTGGTATCAAACAAAACTTCTCTACTTCATACTACCTGAAAATAAAATCAGGCTCTGATACCACTTGGCGCAGACCCCCACCCTCACTTGGGGTCCACTAACCTCTCGGTCTAAGTATATTCTTATAACATGAGCTGGATTATCTCACAAGGCCCTCCCTGGACCTTTTCTTTAGTTTCCCACAGGCCTTTTTCTCCAAATTTGGGCCAAAATGTCTCTCTGGTAGGCTCCTGCTAGTGAGGTGCTACCTCCACGTGACCCCAGGCTCAAAACTGGGGGATAAATCCTTTAACTCCACTCAATTCGGGACTTCAAAGATTTCGTTCTCCGAGAGACTTCAACAAACAATACACCTAATCCTCTCGAACGTCAGATCAACGAAGTTTCGAATCCTCGAAAGGATCGATGGCTCTTAACCTATGTTTATATCTATGGTCTTGATACACATTCGACAGTCTGGGCTTCGTCTGTTCTTCCCACTCCAACACCTTACACTTCCAATCCTTCAGAGTGCTGAACTCTGAGGTGGCATGATTAGGCTCCACGTGTCCTCTGAAAATCAATGACCTTCATTACTTTGGGCTCCGGGTCTTCGACGAATTCTAAAACACCTCGCCACAAAACCTCCAGAGTGCCAAACCTATGAAATGCACAATCTGACGCCACACATCCTCTCTAATCGACGGTCGATATGAACTACGACTCTCGGCCCTTCAGGAGTTCTCAACTCACACTCAACTCAATTCCTCCAGAGGGCTATACTTTCAGACCTCTGGATCTACTTCCACATGTACTCCTCAACTAACGGTTGAGATCAGCTTCGACATTCAGGCCTTCAGGAGTCTTGCGACCCTTAGACCCCGTGCTTGGTTTCCTCTGGAGTACGAGATCTTTGAACTCCG
>ML827751.1:80604-93803 GCA_009831015.1 Picea engelmannii | reverse complement strand
AAAAAGAAAAAGAAAAGAAAAATAAAGAAAAAGAAAGAAAAGAAAAAGAAAATGAGAAAAGAATAAAAGAGGGCATAAAAGAAATTGAGTAAAGCCCCATGCAATAACAATGACCTGGTCCATACAATTCAAGCATGGCCAAGTCCTTTTAAATTGATGTTGATAGGATTAGTGAATAATCTTGGCTAAACTGTTTAATCTTAGCCAAGCAGTTTAGGTCAGCTAGTGAATAAATTTGACCAAACTGCCTAATCTTGGTCAAATAACCCTAGGGTAGAGTAATTTCTTAGTCCAATAGTTTAATCTAGGATAAATGTCATAGGTAAGTAGGTTAGAGCATAGGTTAGTTGGTTTTATTTCAATAAAACATGCATGATGATCGATGTTGAACCATATCTTTGATGTTTGAAAGTTGGATGCCTAACCCCCATGGTGACAAAAAGAAGGGAAAGATGGGCAGAATCACATAAAGCACTTGTCCTAAGTTTTCGAGGAAAATATTATTTTTGCACTGGTAGATTAAAGAAAATGCACAGATGAACGGTTGAGGCGTTGGCGCTCAGATCTACGGTCAACAAGTTTTTCTGGACCCCCCCGACCGTTCTACCTTTAACGGTGGGGGGGGTCCAGAATTAAGGGTAACGAAAGTGCACATCTGAATGACTAAGGTATTGGCGCTCAAATCCATGGCTGAGATTAAATTTCGGACCCCCCCGACCGTTCTACCTTTAACAGCGGGGGGGGGTCCGAAAAGTTTGTTAACCGATGCGCTCAGATCTACGGTCCAGCAACAGGTGCATCGATGGACGTCTTACGACATTTTACGGACCCCCTCGACCGGTCTGTTTTTAACTCTAGGGGGGGGGGGGTCCAGAATGCAATGGTTTTCTGGAAGGCTCCCTCTCCTAACGTGGCAGGAATCTATTACATCAGACTCCCACCACTTACCACAAACTATCTTACCACTTACCATTTACCACTTTTCTGACATATCCCTGTCGTCCCGTGACATCACTTTCACTATCTTCTCCTAATGGTCCTGTTTTATAACTCTGTCCGTCCTTTCCTTGCTCACCCGTCACATGTCCCTTCACCATTGCTGGTCCTCAATCAAACACCCTCCACGTCACTCGGTCATACTCGTCACTCATTTTACCTGCCATCTCACGCTCCAAAGGACCCGTTGGCCATTTATTATAGGATAACTTATCCATTAGCCTACTGATCTATCCCCCCGGGCCCAAGGGGTATCCGTTTGCTCAAAAATAACCTTTCTCCTCATTTTCCCATTTCTCATCTTATCCCCACACCAGAAAGCTTTTCCTTTTCCTCTCTCCGTTTCAGTCAGCAACCCAAAACCACAGCCATTCCCACTAACGTTTTTGTTTGAATTACAGGTACTTTTCACAACGATGGTGCCAAAATAGAAGAGAGCAGAAGCCGAGGAAAATCCTTTCCTCCCACCTCCTGTTGACCTCGACAGGATCCCCTTGGCCAACAAAGATCATCTAATATCAGATACAAGGTGCGAATTTGACTTCGCGGATTTACAGTCATGGCTCAGAGACACTTTCTTAGATCAGAGCAATGAAATTGGGCTCTGGGAGTCCAATCTTCCTCTGTATCTTTTCCCTCGGGTTCATCATTTCCATGAATTTTCCCTCAAATGCCAGACTCATTACCTCCACGACCAGAGAACCATAGTCTCGTCATCGGGAGAAACTTTGTTCTTCATCACACCAGAGGCCATTGATCAGATGATGCAGATACCCAGAAATGAATCCACCTCCCCTTTTAATCTTGAAATCATAACAAAGTTACACGAGAAACTATCTTTCCATCAGAGAGCCCAGATTTTTGAGCTTTTACTCCCACCGAATGCTCAGCTCCCCAAGTCAAATCCCCCATATGCTTCCTCCCTGTTCTCAGAAAAGGGCAACCAAGTCATTTCATCGCTCTGTTCTCTGCTTGGTTATTTTTCAGACAAATGGGTGGATGAACCTATATTGGGTTTTCTGTCCATTTTCTCTACAGAGGAAAGGCCTACCATTCAGTTCGACTATAGTACTTTCCTGGTGGAGAGTATTCGCGAGCAAATTTCAAAATTCGCTACAGAGGGCATGTTCCGGTATTCCTACATACTGGCTTACATGTTCATCTTCTTTCAAGAAGACATATTTTTTTTCTCGATGCAGAAAATGGACAAGAACGGTAAGCCGCAGGCGGTAACATCTTGGACTTTGCTGCTTAGACAGAATTCCACGGAGTTCAGTTTCAAACAGTTCATCGAACAATTCTACCACCCAGTGGTGAGCATGCTCAGTGGCAGACCAAAAGAAAGGATAAATGAGGAGATTCAGAGGATCATACACCTCTCATACCTTGCAAAAACTGGAGATTGGTATCTTTACCAAAATCACACCGATATCAGAGTATATGGATGCAAGTTAGCTCCATACAAACTGCCCAAGTATCTACCCGTGAGGATATTTTCCCCGGAGTACATAAGACAAATGATAAACTTAGATGACATACATTTTGTGTCTCTGAACAAGAAACAGCAACTCAGGATTAAAGGGAAAATATGGTCTTTTATCTGCAATAGCCGAGGCGCCGGGGAAGAGGCAGACAGACTTTTGAAAGAAATGAAGTTCGAAGTTAGTTTCCTATGGCACTATGATCTGTGCGGGATAATTTCAGAGATGAGGGTTAAGAATAAAAATGTTCCATATGTTTATATATCCAAGCCCGAGATAGAAAGGTTTGTGAATCAAACGGAGTGGGAGCCAAACACTCTGGAAGAGATAGAACATCCGAATCCTTCAGTTACTATCTCTCAAAAAACCACACCATAGGCTCCAAAGGAGAAAAGACCCAAGAAGGATACTTCACCTTCTGTCACCAAAGTCTCGTCTAAAGTTTTCCAATTACATACCAAAAGCCCAAAATCCAGTCATACAACTGACACGACTGGCGAAAAGGAAACCCAATCCACTACGACTATGAAAAGTGATCAGTCACCTCTTGTCACAAGCAACAAGCATATCATGTCTACAACTTCGTCCAAGAAGCCGACGGATACTTCACTAGTCGACCAACCGAGTAAAGGAGGACCAAAGTTGAGTATTTTTGAGAAATATGACCTGATCAAGAAGAGGAATGAGACGCTGACCAACCATACTTATGCTTAGTTTTGGAAACAAACATCCACGACACATCACAGACTATTGTCTGCGTTTGATACAGAGAAGGGTAGAATGCATATGGATTTTTTGCAGGCAGAGGTGCCCGATCCAAAGACAATTACTGATTACAAAAGGGCAATGTTCGAGTTCCACACTAGAGATGTGCACCCGACCGATCAAATGGATCTGCACAGAAAAACTGGAGAAATGGTTTTCTCCACCTTGGCAAGTGCTTCTACTTCGATTGCTAAAATACAAGTCTCTTTGAGCAATGTACATACACATGTAAAGTTAGAAAAGATATTATCCTTTGCAAAGGATAACATAATTAAAACGTTGGAAGAATTGGTCCTCAAGATCGGATTTGACCCCTCGAATGTGAAAGCAGTCGAGGAGATTCTTAAAAATAAAAATGCTGATATAGCATCTCTGAGGAAACAACTGAAACTGCCACCAACGAAAGATGCACAGACAAAGGAGATAGCTGAGACAGAAGGTGAGAAGGACAAGATGCTCAAGTTGATCATAGTGCATAATGCACAGTTGAAAGAGATGGAATCAGAACTGGAAAGGTTAGTGAAGGAGAAGGAACAATCAACGCCTATGGAGGTCATTCCATTGAGCGCAGTTCCACTCACAGGAGTAAGCACGACATCCATAACAAAAATTCCCTCAGGAACTCCACTGACATCTCTGGAAAAGACAGTGGAACTAGCAAAATCCATGGAGGAGATGAACTTGCAAGAGATAGAAATTAGTAGACTTAAAAAGGAGGTTGAGAACCTTCAGGAACTTAAGTCTTCTTACCAAACCAACTACTCCATGGTGAAACAAACATCAGACAAGCTCAAACAAGAATTGCAACAGCTTCAAAAGAAAACAGTGGCAGGCAAGACACTTGCTGAGGCCAAGGAAAATATCTGGATGGATATCTCCAAATCCATAAATGAAATATGGCCTATGGGGAAAATCATGTTCGAGAAAAACGGACTAATACAAAGGAGCAAGTAGGCTATTGAGAAAATAAGAGGAGAGCTGGGAGAAATGCCCACAAAAGCCACTGAGATCATTAAATTCTTGAATTCCAAAACTGGGGAAGAGTTAGAGGATTTGAAGACAGGACGAAAACCATCCTCGAAGTCAAGAGGGTTCTGACCAAAAGAGGGCTAATGCTGCAGTTGGAAGAGAAAGTCCAGATTATGGACGTAGGAGTGCAAAGATTTTTTGGTAAAATCGAAGCTCTGCAGAAGAAAGGACTCCTTGGCTTAAGGTCCTAAATGACAAGTTAATGACCCTTCCTGATTATAAATGGAAGTTGGCCACAATGGCCAAAGATAGTTCTAAATTTTTGGGAATACAGGGCAGCATAACGGGCAAGACGTTCTTAGAAACCTTGCAGCCAGACATCAACATACATCACGAAATCCGGTATATTTTCATCTTCAAGCCAACTTTTTCCAAGTATATACTAGAGATGGATAAAATATACAGAAGATTACTCAAAGTTATCATTCCTAGTCAGCTATGATGGGAAGAGCTATGCAATCTGATCGAGTAAGAGATGAGGTGTCCAGGTCTAGTCAACAATCCGATTAGACGAAGTCATGAAGATGACTCACCAACAGTTTTCCCTAGAAATCAACATGAAGATTTCAACACATCATCGACATTTCCTGAATTTTTGTATCTTGTTGAGTTAGTTAGTTAAATTTAGGATCTACCATGTCCTGATCTTTAATGATAGGATCGTATGTAATTTTTATTATAAATACTTTGAACTTTGAAGTACGAAGGGTTGATTTTTACGCCCTGTAAGCCATAAAGACTGTAATTGTTTTATCAAGAGATCTTCCATTAATACAAAGGGACGTTTCACAGGATTCTCGCGTGTTATTTATTGGTGATGTTTATTTCTCTATGTCAAATGTTTTTCTTGCTCAGTCGTCATATTTTTTTTTTCTAATATGATCTTTTAAAAGTAGCGTATGTTGCATGATTTATCTTTGTATACCCTGTCTCTAACTTTAAAGATCTAAATGTTTGGCTTCTGATGTTATAGTGAAGAAATTCTTAAATGCTTCTTTACTTTAATTGATTTTCTCGTCTTTTCTGCTATCCATCACTTTACTGCCAAATAATCCAGTGAATGGATTAACTTGCTCTGTGAAAAGAATCTTTTTATTCATGTTCAGATTTTTATCCTTATAATACAGAGCCCATAGCCCATGGATGCGTAAACCCTATTTCAGCCAACTTTACAAAAACGAAAAACAAACCATTCAATCTTATTCTTCTTAACTAGCCTAATATCTTAAAGTTAAGACATATCTAAATCTTACAGAGAGATCCCTCTCTGAAACTGGCAGGCCTAGATTCCATTTTCGAAGTGGTTGGATAAAGTTACCCCTGGTACATTTCTTCTACCCTGATGACCTCTGGGAATTTACAGAGCGATAACATAGTGGCGACTGTATTGGGGAATGAATAAACTTTCAATCCCACGATTTCTTTTCCCTAGAAGAAAACTTTATTTTTGAACTAATCGTAAATCTGAGAAAGAGATAATGTTCAGAGCTTGTTGAAAGTTTGTACATAGAAATTTTGGATTCATGAAATAAAAATATATAAAAAATTAAAAATCTAGCTCTTAAAAGAGCTTGTACTCGATCTCACCCAGATCCAAAACCTGCAGTAGCAATTGATAATCCAGAGCAGTTACTCAGAAAGAAGACCATCTCAGAAGGTTCAGGGAGTCATAGTCCCCTTCACAGGTCCCTTTCTCTTCCAGAGAAACTTGTTTCCCTCCAGGATCTCGAGTTTGACACCACTTTTGAACAAAGACTGTTTAGAATGAAATCTGATAGCTTTGTGACTGAAACCTATTTAGATCAAACCATCCTGCAACCCCGGACCCCTAAAATACTATCTCCCAGTGCTGACCCTTATTAAAGATTCCTTGAGGAATTTGACAAGACATAAATTTTGATAGCAAATCTCGATCAAGCTTTACACCAAACCCACTTCCAACAGTCGGTTGAACTTTCTGCCATAACTGTTGTTGTAGCTTCTGTAAAACCTCAAATCGCTCACTCTGTTCTAGTTAGTCCTTCATCCTTTGCATCTCCTGTCACTTCCCCAACCATCATCCAAGTTGTTGTCCCGCCTCCTCCACCTATCATGGCAGCCAAATATGCTCCTTTTGTGTTGGATGCACCTTTACACGTTATGCCCCAGGACTATCAAACCAGACTTCCACAGTTTTATGGTACTGGGCCCTTGAACACACAACAACACGTTGATAAAATGAATGAATATTTTGACTTGTAGGAAGTGGATGAAGCTAACGTTCAAATGAGACTATTTGCGCAGAGTCTGACTGGGGATGTTAAGAAATGGTACAAAGGCTTACGTGCTGCTTCTGTGGTTGACCTTACCGCGTTTCAAAGAAGTTTTTTGGACAGATGGGAGGTAAAGAAGAATCCTCTTCAGATCTTATCAGAATACAAAAGCATCAGAAGGAGCCAAGGAGAGACAGTATAGGACTACTACACCTACTTCAATAATCTGTACAATGCGATTCCAACCGATATCAAACCCCCACAAGGTTTGGCATTGATAAAATTCCCTGACGGTTTTGACGCTGATATGTCATATCAATTAAGGGAAATAAACTCTACCACTCTGGAGGACATGACAAAAAGTGCAGTAAGTGTAGAGGCCAACCTGTTAGCCAGAAGGGCATGGCTGATGATGGAAAGGAGAGTCACGATTAAAGAGGAACCTACCACATCCGCTTCTGACACCAAACTGGATTCCTTAGCTAGAGAAATGGAAAGGATGATGGAGAGACTTACTATAGCTGAAAGAAATCCTACTAGAGATAACTCAACTGCTCCACAAATTCAGAATCCTAACTTCAGAAGAAATCCTCCTCAAATTAGGCAGAGAGATCCTAGGGATCAAAGGGAACAGAGGGGTCCTGATCAATCGATCAGACCACCCATACAAGAAAATTATGATGATGAAGGTGAGGAGACAATTGAAGAATTAGATGACACGCATATAAACCTCATGGGCATTCACGATGACGAAGCCATCTTCCTCACTCAGGAAGAGAAATAACTTTTCCTTCTTTCTCAAACATAGTTAAATGAGGAAGCAGAGGAAACAGAACAACAGGCATTTGAAAATGCCATTATGGAGGTACATAGGTAGTACAATCTGATGAGCAAAAAGATAAATGAAAATCCCCCAAGGAAGGTAACCAAAACGAAGAAAACAGTCGAAACCAATAAGACCTCGGGACCTTCTACCAAGAAAATCCTTGAGAAAGGCAATGCTAAATCTCCCGCAAAAAGAAACCCTACCATTTTACAAAGATCAACACAGACTGAAGTTTCATCAATTAGTCAACCAAGTACTTCTCCCCAAAAAACTATGGTAGACAGATTAGAATTGTTGAGCCTAAGCAGAGCACCCACTACTTTCAACCTTGAAGGGGAATTATCCAAATTGAAGATTCCCATTCCCCTTTTCGAGCTGATGAGTAAGAACGCTTACCGATTGTAGGTGATCAAAGCGCTGAGCATCGAGCTTGAGATAGGCACAAAGTCTTTGACTGTTGGATCAACAAATCATTCGGACACAGTAAACCTTACTGATGATCAACCTGAAATCCTGTTTGGCCCTGAATTTGATGGTTAGATCGGCACCAGTGTTGTCGCTCCTTTTTACATCAACCTTAATATACCCGACCTGATTCTGCACAATGCTATGTTAGATTTGGTTGCTTCTCACAACCAAATGCCTAAAGAAGTGATGGAAAAGTTGGGACTCGAGGTCACCAGACCCTACAAAGATTTTCACTCTTTTGACTCCAGCAAAGTTAGATGTATCGAGTTGATCAAAGACTTATGTATCACCCTAGTTCAGATTCTAGTAAAAAGCATGGTTATGGATGTTGTGGTCGTGGACATTCCCCCCAAATATGGTATGTTTCTGTCCAGATCTTGGGGGGCCAAGCTAAAAGGCACTTTGCAGTTGGATATGTCATAAGCCACTATCCCAGTATTCAGACAACAGAGAAGACTGTATAGAGAGACAACGATGAAATATATGGTCAACAACCAAGAAAGACCACATAACTACCCTTTATACTCTTCACACTCTGATCTAGATTCTTTCATCCTGTATAACGACTGTGATATGGAAGAACAAGATGCTCAGCTAGAAGAAGATACACTTGATCCGAAAGAAGGCCAGGGAATCACTTAGGCAAAAGGAAAGGACATTGTAATAAGTGAAGAACTGTCAGCAGAGTTCTGGAGCATGGAATTCGATGGGGCTATGAGAAAAGAGGGAGCTGGAGCAGGAGTTTGGTTGCACAATAAAAAAACAAGGTATTCAGAGAGTCATTCTTAAAAACTAAATTTTCAATGCACTAACAACATAACCGAGTACAAAGCTTTGATGCTCGGTCTGAAACTACTGAAGAAGGTTGGTGCCAAACAAATCATGGTAAGAGGTGATTCTGAATTAATTATTAAACAAATTAAAGGTGAGTATGCATCAAAACATCCTAGGCTTAGAGATTATAGGAATGTTGTTTTGGATGCCCTTCAATGTTTCACAGGAATCGATTTGCAGGTGATGCCCAGGGGACATAACATTTTAGCAGATGGGTTAGCTACATCTGCAACTACATGCAAGATACCTTTTCGTTCCACTCACCCATACACAGTAGAGGTGAAGTGCAGACCGACTGTCCCAGACAACATCATATACTGTCAGGTATTTGGGAATGATGATCAAATTGAAGATTTTCTACAATGTAAAAATGATTTCGAGTGTACAAATATAGACTTAGAAAATGATGATGAAGATGTAAATAAATCCGTTTTTGGGAATCATAGTGTAAATAAAATAGATTCAGAAGAATTAAGTGAAGTTGAGGTAGCTTCTAATGTTTTTCACTTAAAGAATAATGTGTTACCTAGGGGTTTAGTTCCGTTAGAAGACCTGTTTGATTTTAATAATGTGGCGAAAAAACCCAAAATTGAAGCCAGTGGTAAAGAGGTTGAGGACTGTAATATAGGGACAGAGGAGAAACCCAAGATGATAAAACTTTCTAAATATTTACTCCCCGAGTAGAAACTCAAATACATTGAACTTTTCAAAGAATATGTAGATGTATTTTCCTGGGGTTATGAAGATTTAAAATCTTACGACACAAGCATCATACAACATAGGATCCCGATAAAAGAAGAACAAAAACCTTTCAGACATAAACGTAGGAGAATCAATCCCAGGTTACTTCCCCTGATAGAAAAAGAAACCAAAAAGATGTATGATGCTAAAATCATAGTTCCCTTAAGATTTTTCAAATGGGTTTCAAATCTGGTCCCGACCCGAAAGAAAACTGGAGAAATCAGGCTTTGCATTGATTTCCGAAACCTGAACAAGGTTTCCCTAAAAGACAACTACGCATTGCCAAAAATGGACCACATATTGCAAAAGGTAGTGGGATCCAGTCGAATCTCCTTACTAGATAGTTTCTCAGGCTATAGCCAGGTTCTCGTTCATCCAGATGATCAGGAGAAAACAACCTTCACAACACCTTGGGGAACCTTCATGTACGTGAAAATGCCCTTCGGTTTGATGAACGTTGGGGCCACTTTCCAAAGAGCGATGTAAATCACTTTTGTGGATGAGCTTGGAATATTTATTGTCATTTATCTAGATGACGTAACTGTTTATTCCCAATCCAACGAAGAGCACTTACAACATCTCAGACGAGTGTTTGATAAATGCAGGAAATTTGGGATTTCTCTAAATCCTAAGAAAAGCCTTTTCAGATTAAAGGAAGGTAAAATGTTGGGACACATAATCTCTAAGGATGGAATTAAGATAGATCCCAACAGAATAGAGGCCATTCAGAAACTGGAACATCCTAGGAATATTAAAGAGTTACAATCTTTCATTAGAAAAATAAACTTTCTGAGAAGATTCATACCCAACCTGGCCGAGCTTCTCAGAAACATCACCAACATGTTAAAAAAGGACACAAAAATAAAGTGGAACACTGAATCCAAGAAGTCCTTTGAATAGGTTAAGCATGCACTCACACAGGCTCCAGTTTTGATCAGTCCTGACTTCACCAAAGATTTTTACCTTTTCTCTTTCGCTTTTGAACATACCATTGCAACAATATTACTACAGAAAAACAATGAAGGGTATGAAAAACCCATAGCCTTTTTCAGTAAATCCTTAAGAGATCCTACTTTGAATTACAAAATAATGGAGAAACAAGCTTTTGCTCTGGTAAAAGCCATAAAATATTTTAGAGTCTATATTCTCCATTCTCACACAATTGCTTATGTTCCGAACACAGTAGTAAAGGACATTTTAACTCAGGACAATCCAGATGGTAGGAGAGGAAAATGTATTGTTGTTATTCTAGAGTATGACATAGAGATTAATCCTACTAAACTGATTAAAGGTCAAGGCCTAGCAAAGTTAATGGCTGAATCTAATTTTCATGCTTTAGATATTAATTTCTTAGCTGCAGTAGATGAACAGGGAGAGCAGGCGACTCCAAGCATGAAAGAGGTATTTCTGAACTCTCCATGGTACACAGACCTTATATTTGTTTTGCATAACTTACAAGCTCCCCCTGGTCTGACAAAAACTAAAGTTAGGTTTTTGAAATTGAAAGCTTTAAAATTTTGCATTCTAGAAGGCAATCTTTATTGAAGGATCCTGGAGGTATTTTGTTAAATTGCCTGTTAAAAGATGAAGCTGAAAAATTCTTACAGGATTTTCATGCAAGAGACCGTGGAGGTGACCTGAGTTGGAAGACTACAGCTAATAAAATCCTTAGAGCTGGGTTTTATTGGCCTACACTATTCGATGATGTGCAGAAGAAAGTAACTTCGTGCCATAAATATCAAGTGTTCGAGGGAAAAAAGAAGTTCCTTCCTCTGCCCCTGAAATCCATCTATGTTGAAGCTCCTTTCCAGCAATAGGTATTAGAATTTATCGGAGAGATACATCCTCCCTCTTCGGGCCAGCACAAATGGATTCTTACTGCCACAGATTATTTCACAAAATGGATTGAAACTGTACCAAGCAGGCAAGATACTGATTCTATCATTATTAAATTTCTGGAAAATAATATCTTGTCTTGCTTTGGGTGTCCAAGAAAAATCATAACTGACAATTCATCTGCTTTCCGATCTAAGAAGCTCATAGATTTTTGCAACCAGTATCATATCACTTTGGGACATTCCATAGCTTATTACCCTTAGGGAAATGGGTTGGCTGAGTCATCCAATAAAACCCTGGTGAACATTATTAAAAAGACACTACAAGAAAACAAAAAGTCATGGCATAACAAGTTGGTTTTCGCAGTTTGGTCCGACAGACTAACCACTAAGAGGTCAATTGGTATGTCTCCATATCAGTTGGTCTATGGCACTGAAGCAGTTTTTCCTACCTCTTTAGGTGTTCCCGTCATGAAACTTCTGCAAGAGATGCAAGCTGAGCCCAATGAATCCAAAAGAAGGATAAACCAGATGATCCACTTGCATCAATCTAGAGAAGTATACAACAAGACTCAAGTTGTCCAGGAGAGCGGAAAAAGGATCTTTGATAAAAGAACTAAAGAAGATGACTTTGAGCTAGGTGATCTGGTTCTGAGGTGGGATGCTAGAAATGAAGATAAGGGGAAGCATGGAAAGTTCAATAGTCTGTGGAAGGGACCTTACATGATTCAATCATGAAGAGGAAATAACACTTTTTTTCTCAACAACAACGATGGGACCAATCTACCAGGAGGACCTGTGAATGGCAGAATGCTGAAACACTATTCACCCACTTAGTAGAGGCCTTCAGACACACTTTTCCATTGTACAAACCATTCCCTTTTTGCTTACAAGTTTTTGAGTGGATAACTTTGATCAGATGGTTGAAGCCCGCAGAGAAGGCCCTGAGCCACTGGACATTGTCATCAAAATTGTCAAAAATAAAACAAATCAAACAACAAAAGAAACTGAGGAGAAATTTTTCAGAACATCAGGAAGCAGGATTCTTGGCACTTCACAAGGAGAGTACCATCCCCAGGTGGAGCCGCTATTATAAACCTATAATTTATAGGATCAACTGGTGACTGAGATGTTATCCCTTTACTGTGTTTGGTTGCCAAATAATTTTCCATTCTATAAATAATTTAAAAAAAAAAGAAAGAAAAGAAAAAGAAAGAAAAGAAAAATAAAATGAGAAAAGAATAAAAGAGGGCATAAAAGAAATTGAGTAAATCCCCATGCAATAACAATGACCTGGTCCATACAGTTTAAGCATGGCCAAGTCCTTTTAAATTGATGTTGATAGGATTAGTGAATAATCTTGGCTAAACTGTTTAATCTTAGCCAAGCAGTTTAGGTTAGCTAGTGAATAAATTTGACCAAACTGCCTAATCTTGGTCAAATAACCCTAGCGTAGAGTAATTTCTTAGTCCAACAGTTTAATCTGGGCTAAATGTCATAGGTAAGTAGGTTAGAGCATAGGTTAGTTGGTTTTATTTCAATAAAACATGCATGATGATCGATGTTGAACCATATCTTTGATGTTTGAAAGTTGGATGCCTAACGTGAAAAAAAACAGGAAAAGCTGGGCAGACCCACATAAAGCACTTGTCCTAAGTTTTCAGGGAAAATATGATTTTTGCGCTGGCAGATTAAAGAAAGTGCATAGATGAACGGCTGAGGCATTGGCGCTAAGATTTATGGTCAACAATTTTTTTTGGACCCCCCTACCGTTCTACCTTTAATAGTGAGGAGAGGGTCCATAATTAAGGGTAACGAAAGTGCACATCTGAACGGCTGAGGCATTGGTGCTCAGATCCACGGCCGAGATTAAATTCTAGACCCCCCCGACCATTCTGCCTTTAAAGGCAGGGGGGGGGGTCGGTCTGAAAATTTTGTTAAATGATGCGCTCAGATCTACGGTCTAGCGGCA
>ML827751.1:61047-80544 GCA_009831015.1 Picea engelmannii | reverse complement strand
CTAACAGGATCCCTCCGCTAACGTGGCAGGAATATGTTGCATCAAACTCGCACCACTTACTGCAAACTATCTTACCACTTACCATTTACAACTTTTCTGACATATCCCCGTCATCCCGTGACATCACTTTCCACTATCTTCTCCTAATGGTCCCGTCTCTTAACTCTGTTAGTCCTTTCCCTGCTCACCCATCACATGTCCCTTCGCCATTGTTGGTCCTCAATAAAACACGCTCCAGGTCACCCGATCGCACTCGTCACTCATTTTACCCTCCATCTCACGCTCCAAAGGACCCCTTGGCCATTTATTACAGGTTAACTTATCCGTTAGCTTGCTGATCTATCCCCCTGTGCCCAATGGGTATCCGTTTGCTCAAAACTAACCTTTCTCCTCATTCGCCCATTGCTCATATTATCCCCACACCAGAAAGATTTTCCTTGTCCTCTCTCCGTTTCAGTTAGCAACCCAAAACCACAGCCATTCCCACTAACGTTTTTGTTTGAATTGCAGGTACTTTGCACAACGATGGCGCCAAAATCCAAGAGAGAAGAAGATGAGGAAAATTCTTTCCTCCCACCTCCTGTCGACCTCGACAAGATCTCATTGGCCGACAAAGATCATCTAATCTCAGATACAAGGTGCAAATTTGACTTCGCATATTTACAGTCATGGCTCAGAGGCACTTTCTTAGATCAGAGCGATGAAATTGGGATCTGGGAGTCCAATATTCCTCTGTATCTTTTCCCTCAGGTCCATCATTTCCCTGAATTTTCCCTCAAATGTTAGGCTCATTACCTCCACGACCAGAGAACCATAGTCTCGTCATCGAGAGAAACTCTGTTCTTCATCACACTAGAGGCCATTGATCAGATGATGCAGATACCCATAAATGAATCTGCCTCCCCTTTTAATCTTGAAATCATAACAGAGTTATACCAGAAACTATCTTTCCCTCAGAGAGCCCAGATTTTTGAGCTTTTCCTCCCACCAGATGCTTATCTCCCCAAGTCAAATCCCCCATATCCTTCCTCCCTGTTCTAAAAAAAGGGCAACCAAGTCATTTCATCGCTTTGTTCTCTTCTTGGTTATTTTTCAGACGAATGGGTGGATGAACCTATATTGGGTTTTCTGTCCATTTTCTCTACAGAGGAAAGGCCCACCATTTAGTTTGACTATAGTACTTTCCTGGTGGAGAGTATTCACGAGTAGATTTCAAAATTCGCTACAGAGGGCATGTTCCGGTATTCCTCCATACTGGTTACATTTTCATCTTCTTTCAAGCAGATAGGTTCTTTTTCTCGATGCAGAAAATGGACAAGAACGGTATGCCGCAGACGGTAACATATTAGACTTCGCTGGTCAGACAAAATTCCAGGGAGTTCAGTTTCAAACAGTTCATCGAACAATTCTACCACCCAGTAGTGAGCATGCTCAGTGGTAGACTAGAATCAAGGATAAATGAGGATATTCAAAGGATCATACACCTCTCAGACCTTGCAAAAACTGGAGATTGGTATCTTTACCAAAATCACACCGAGATCAGAGTATATGGATGCGAGTTATATCCATACAAATTGCCCAAGTATCTACCCGTGAGGATACTTTCCCTGGAGTACATAAGACAAATGATAAACTCAGATGACATACATTTTGTGTCTTTGAAGAAGAAACAACAACTCAAGATTAAAGGGAAAATAGGGTCTTTTATCTGCAATAGCCGAGGCACCGAGGAAGAGGCAGACAAACTTTTGAAATAAATGAAGTTTGAAGTTAGTTTCCTGTGGCACTATGATCCATGTGGGCTAATTTCAGAGATGAGGGTTAAGAATAAAAATGTTCCATATATTCATATACCCAAGCCCGATATAGAAAGGTTCGCGAATTAAACAGAGTGGGAGCCGAACACTCTGGAAGAGATAGAACAGCCGGATTCTTCAGTTATTATCTCACAAACAACCACACCACAAGCTCCAAAGGAGAAAAGACCCAGGAAGGATACTTCACCTTATGTCACCAAATTCTCGGCTGAAGTTTTCCAATTACATACCAAAAGGCCAAAATCCAGTCATACAACTGACACGGTTGGCGAAAATGAAACCCAATCCACTACGACTATGAAAAGTGATCAGTCACCTCTTGTCACAAGCAACAAGCAGATCATGTCTATAGTTTCATCCAAGAAGCTGACATATACTTCACTAGTCGACCAACCGAATAAAGGAGGACCAAAGTTGAGTATTTTTGAAAAATATGACCCGATCAAGAAGAGGAATCAGACGCTGACCAACATTACTTATGCTAAGTTTTGGAAATAGACATCCATGACATAGAACAGACTGTTGTCTGCATTTGATACAGAGAAGGGTAGAATGCATATGGCTTTTCTGCAGGCACAGGTGCCCGATCCAAAGATAATTACTGATTACAAAAGGGCAACGTTCAAGTTCCACACCAAAGATGTGCACCCGACCGATCAAATGGATCTGCACAGGAAAACTGGAGAAATGGTTTTCTCCTGCTTGGCAAGTGCCTCTACTTCGGCTGCTAAACTACAAGTCTCTTTGAGCAATGTACAGACACAACTAAAGTTAGAAAATATATCATCCTTTGTAAAGGATAACCGAATTAAAACGTTGGAAGAATTGGTCCTCAAGATCGGATATGACCCCTCGAATGTGAAAGCAGGCGAGGAGATGCTTAAAAATAAAAATGCTGATATAGAATCTCTGAGGAAACAACTGAAACTGCCACCAACAGAGGATGCACAGAAAAAGGAGATAGCTGAGACAAAAGGTGAGAAGGATGAGATGCTCAAGTTGATCATAGAGCATAACACACAGTTGAAAGAGATTGAAGCAAAACTGGAAAGGTTAGTGAAGGAGAAGGAATAATCAATGCCTATGGAGGTCATTCCATTGAGCGCAGTTCCACTCACAGGAGTAAGCACAACATCCACAACAGAAATTCCCTCAGTAACTCCACTGACAGCTCTGGAAAAGACAGTGGAACTAGCAAAATCCATGGAGGAGATGAACTTGCAAGAGACGAAAATTAGTAGACTTAAAAAGGAGGTTGAGAACCTTCAGGAACTTAAGTCTTCTTACCAAACCAGCTACTCCATGGAGAAACAAACATCAGACAAGCTCAAACAAGAATTACAACAACTTCAAAAGAAAACAGTGGCAGGCAATACACTTGTTGAGGCCAAGAAAAATATCTGGATGGATATCTCCAAATCCATAAATGAAATATGGCCTATGGTGCAAATCATGTTCGAGCAAAATGAACTAGTACAAAGGAGCAAACAGGATATTGAGAAAAGAAGAGAAGAGCTGGGAGAAATGCCCACAAAAGCCACTGAGATCATTCAATTCTTGAATTCCAAAACCAGGGAAGAGTTAGAGGATTTGAATATTGAAGATAGGACGAAAACCATCCTCGAAGTCAGGAGGGTTTTGACCAAAAGAGGGATAATGCTGTAATTGGAAGAGAAAGTCCAGACTATGGACGCATGAGTGCAAAGATTTTTCGACAAAATCGAAGCTCTGCAGAAGAAAGGACTCCTTGGCTTAAGGGTCCTAAATGACAAGTTAATGACCCTTCTTGATTATAAATGAAAGTTAGCCACAATGGCCAAAGATAGTTCTAAATTTTCGGGAATCTAGGGCAGCATAACGGGCAAGGCGTTCTTAGAAACCTTGCAGCCAGACATCAACATACAACACGAAATCCGATATATTTTCATCTTCAAGCCAAATTTTGCCAAGTATACAGAGATGGACGAAATATACAGAAGATTACTCAAAGTCATCATTCCTAGTCAGCTATGATGGGAAGAGCTATGCAATCTGATCGAGTAAGAGATAAGGTGTCCAGGTCTAGTCAACAATATGATCAGACAAAGTCGTGCAGATGACTCACCAACGATTTTCCCCATAAATCAACATCAAGATTTCAACACATCATCGACAGTTCTTGAATTTTTGTATCTTGTTGAGTTAGTTAGTTAAATTTGGGATCTACCACGTCCTAATATTTAATGATAGGATCGTATGTAATTTTGATTATGAATACTTCGAACTTTGAAGTACGAAGGGTTGATTTTTACGCCCTGTAAGCCATAAAGACTGTAATTGTTTTATCAAGAGATCTTCTAGTAATACAAAGGGACGTTTCACAGGATTCTCACGTGTTATTTATTGGTGATGTTTATTTCTCTGTGTTAAATGTTTTTCTCGCTCAGTCGTCATATTATTTTTTCTAATCTGATCTTTTAAAAGTAGCGTATGTTGCAACATTTATCTTTGTATACCCTGTCTCTGACTTTAAATATCTAAATATTTGTCTTCTGATGTTATAGTGAAGAAATTCTTAAATGCTTCTTTACTTTAATTGATTTTCTCATCTTTTCTGCTATCCATCACTTTACTGCCAAATAATCTAGTTAATGCATTAACTTGCCCTGTGAAAATAATCTTTTTATTCCTGTTCAGATTTCTATCCTTATAATAAATACTCCATAGCTCATGGATGCATAAACCCTATTTCAACCAACTTTACAAAAATTAAAAACAAACCATTCAATCCTATTCTTCTTAACTAGCCTAATATCTTAAAGTTAAAACATATCTAAATCTTACAGAGAGATCCCTCTTTGAAACTGACAGGGCTAGATTCCAGTTTCGAAGTGGTTCGATAAAGTTACCTTTGCTAAATTTCTTCTACCCTTACGACCTCTAGGAATTTACAGAGCGATAACACCTGGCACCAATGGCTAGGATCCACTCCATTGTTCGAAGCTTCGAGAGTTTTGAACTCTCCACACCTCTTCTCTCTCAGACAAGTGGTCCTCCAAATCACCCCAAATCTGATGACACACGTCCTCACTGATGGATGGTCTTGATTTAGTCCAGATACCTGGGACTTCGAGAAATCCGTCTCCTCCCAAAACATAGACTTGAAAAACCTCCGAACTTACGAAGTCAGAAGGATGTTGAGGGTTAAAACCTGTGAAACTCACGTGGATTTGACGTGTGTTGATCCTCTCACTCAGATATGATGGCTGTGATCTATTTTTCTCCATGCACATTCCTCCTTCACTCTGGACTCTTATCCGACGATCCAGATTTGTTCTTGCAACCGATCCAACGGTACCTATATCCTGATTTCAGAAAGGATCATATGGGAAAAATATACATCTTACAGGACCCATAGACATATGCCATGAGTTGAGAAGACTAAATCGTAGCTTCAGAGACCTCTAGGAGACATGAGATCTCTTGAGAAGGTTCCCTTATTTCAATGATAGAGGAGGAAGCCAGTTAGAAGGACTGGGATATGGATTTTTCCTTGAAACTAGAAGGGAATTCAATGGTGACTTCCAATATTGATCTAAAAGATCAAGCTTGTTGCATATAACAATAGAAATATGTACACAGCCTAATTTGTGTCCTGAGGATTCTCCCAGCAAGAGGGAGAAGACTGTGATGAGACACTTGCTCCGATAATTAGAAAATGTATATATAGAACAACCATGATCCATTAAAATAAACCGATGTAGTATGATATTCAGAGGGATCAAATGAATATATCATCGTGATGGAGTAGAGGAGCTACTCTCATATTTCAACATCTACAATGAGAATGGAAGAATCATTCTCAGCTTCAGAGCAACTACAGGTGTAGATTCCCAGTCCCAGAGGAACAATTGCAGAGAGAGTAGAGAACATACTCTCAGGAAGTGAGACAAATAATGCTTTGGAGAAAGCATATAGAGCTAGCACATGATTGTGCAAATTAAGTTGGAACTAATCAAGTGTACCAGGTTGGTACAATGTGATGTGAAAAATTGGTTTCGATGTACATGACAGGAAGACTCAAGTCTGCAAGTTGAAGCAAGATTCAAGAGCTAGGTATGGAAGGATTGATAGTCTTTCTGATGATCTTGGGCTTTACCAAGAATAAAGTTGATCCCAACCTTTACTTCAAGATTGAGAATGATGGACCAGTTATATTGTTGTTATATGTGGATGACTTATTCTTGACAGATGAAGAAAAGTTCGTCACAGATTGTAAGAAGAAGTTTGTCGATGAATTTGAAATGATGGACCTAGGCCATATGCATTATTTCTTAGGTCTTGAAGTTTGGCAGAGCCCAAAGAAGATATTCCTTAACCAAGGGAAGTATCCAGTTGAAATACTGAAGAAGTTTGGCATGTTGAAATGTAAATCCATGGACACACCCATGGAGATGAATTTGAAGCTCATGGTTGAAACTTCGCCAGAGTTAGTTGATGCTACTTTATACATAAATATTATTGGTTCGTTGATGTATCTAACAAATACCAGGCCAAATATATGCTTTGTTGTGAACACCTTGAGTCAGTATCTGGTGGAGCCCAAACATGTTCACCTTGTAGATTCAAACCATGTGATGAGATACCTTAAGGGTACATTTGATTATGGTCTCAGTTATACTAGAGATTGTGCTTCATATTGTATGTCTATACTGATTCAGATTGGGCTGGAAGTGATTCAGATAGAAAAAACACTTCAGGTTATTGTTTCAGTTTGAGTTCAGCCATGACTTCGTGGAAAAGGAGGAAGAAATCCAATATTTCTCTCAGTACGACAAAAGTGGATTACATTGTAGCATGCTCCGCCAGTTGTGAAGCCATATGGCTTCATAAGTTGTTGACATGTATGTTTGATCTAGATATGGAAGCTATCATGATTCTATGTGATAACCAGAGTTTCATAAAGATGACACAAAACCCAGTGTTCCATGATAAGACGAAGCACATAGAGATTTGTATCACTACATTCGTGACATGGTGCAAAAGAGAGATGTAAATCTCCAATATCTTGGCACAGATGTGTTGACTAAGCCTCTGCCTCATGTGAAGTTTGAGTACTTCCGATACAAGCTTGGTGTAGTTAGAAAGGACCTCCCTCGAAAGGGGGAGTGATGTTGATGATACTATGGTATCCTGACCAACAACGGGTAGCTCAGTTAGGATTTTATATCCTAGGGGACTGATCATCACTGGGAATATCCCAAAGGTCCGATAAGGATGGTCTACCAGAGTACCCGTGCATGTATATGCTAGCGGTGATCAATAGTGGTAGCTCAGTTAGGATTTTATATCCCAGGGAATCTTATGATTCCTGGGAAGATCCCAAAGGTCTAGTAAGGATGGTCTGTCAGAGTACCACATGGTAGCTCAGTTAGTATTCTATATCCTATGGAATATTATGATTCCTGGGAAGATCATGAAGGTCCGGTAAGGACGGTCTGTCAGAGTACCACAAATGGTGTTGTCGATGCACTTGCCTCATTTTGTTGCCACATATTGATGTTTTTGTTCCAACTTCGTGCTATTGATGTTGTTCTTCCAACTTCATGTTCTTGATGTTGATGTTCCAACTTCATGTTGTTGATGATGTTGATGTTCCAACTTCACGATGTTGATGATGTTGATATTCCAACTTCATGTTGTTGATGGTGATGATGTTACTCCAGCTCCGCACTGCAAATGATGACGATGTTCAGTTTCTACTGATGTTGATGATGAGAACAAATTTCGATGACCTATAGATATGATTGATAGTGTTCCCGATGCTGATGACGATGTCCCCTCCTCTTGATGATGTATTGAGTTGAGTCATTTGTTATTAATGTTATCATTATAATACCCTTCTCGTTAAGGGGGGTTGTTGAATTGTTGTAACTTCAAAGAATATTATACTTATATTTGAGTCATTATTGTATATATCAAATCCCCTTTTGTGGATTGGTCAACATGTATTTGTATGGCGGTATTTGTAAAGTCATCCCCTAGTAATTGTAAAGTGGTTTTATCCACTTCTAGGAGAAGTCGTCTCCACCAAGTGAAGAGTCACAACCCTAGCGCCACCTCACAACTTGTATTTATATGTGAGGATGGTGTCTCATTTGAATACACTCACCACACTAGCTCTGCAGCTATGAAGAACTGTGCAAGTCTTGGGGGAACTGCTACTGCAACTAAGGGTGATGTCAAGGAGGGTCTTGGTCTATCTCTTGGTATTTCTTGGTTAAGTGGTGTGCTATTCTTCCTAGTGAAGGAGTAGAGGAGGATCTTCTATTTGGTCTTTGGTCTATCTATATTGAGGATTTTTTTGTTGGGTTTTCTCCCCCATGAGGGTTTCCCATGATAATCTGTGTGTCTCTATTGTTTCTGTGATTTCCTCTCTTTCAATGATCTTATTTATGAAACTAATGTGCTAAATGATTATAATAATAAAGAAGAACCATAACTGCTAGTTGTATAAGTAAAAATTCAACATTACGGACATGAGCAAAAAATTACACAACTTTCTCCCTAGAGTAGCACTTAATTTCACTTGGATGTTTTCCTTTTAATCCAACTTGCCATAGGTTTCATTGCCCTCTTCTTGTTCTACTCTTTTTTGGAAAAAATGTATCTTTTTCTAAATGTTGTATAAACCTCTGGTGCTAATTCTTCTGTGGAAGGTAAGATGTGCCCCTCATTTTCCTCATCAAGCATGTATGGCTCATATAGTTCTAGATTTTCTAGATTCACTCTCGAGTAAATGTGCATGTATGGAGATGGACCAAGTCTATACACATTATTGCCTGCCTATGTCAACCCTTTGAAAGGCGCATATCTCCAACACTTAATTTTCTTATTAGGTCATTTCAACCTCTCTTTGTTCAAGTGAAACTAAACTAAGTCTCCTAACTTGAATGTCTTCTCAACTGTGTTTTATTTCTTCTCTTGATAGTGTTCCCAAGGAATAGAGATCCTTGTCATATGTGTGGGATAGATCAACATTGCTCCATGCAACAATTTGGAATGATGACAAATTGGCTTAGATCCTTGCATTGAGATTGTATCATAGCACATCCACTTGCATATGTCTCCACTTTTAATGGTCTCTATGAATTGGGAAATACAAGATTAATTCTTGATTGATATTCTACTTTAGTTTTCAAAAGTGTTTGATTTATTCTTTCCCCATTGAAAACTCTTGCACTATTTGTTATAGCATGGAGTGGTGCAACAAGTGGTAGCGCTAGATGAAGGTGGCCACATTTAATACCCCTGCACTCAACATACCTCCTTGTATTACATTAGAAGAATGAATTGTTAATACATTGACAAGGATGGGATGGGTGAAGTCACATGGGATTAACTCTATAATATATAGTTTTTGATGATTTTAGTTTGTATTGTATCACCCCTTAGCTATTGGCTTCTAATTTCGAGAGAACACTTAAATCCTTTGATTAAGGTATGTCCTTGAATTTGTGTTTTGGGAACCAATTGGACTTATTGGCTAATATCTACAACAATGGTCAATTCTCATGACCATTTTGAAAGATGTTCCATCTGTGAAAGTTCATATTTTCACAGGGGGATCAAATGGTGTGAGAGGATAGCATGGGAGATTCAAGGATGTCTTTCATAATATGTCTAGAAACGAGAAGGTTGATGAAGAGAATGGGAGATAAGAAATGATCTAGAAGCATAGGTTATGCAAAGGTGGATTATAGGCATGAATTCTTAGGTAGAATCAATTAAGAACAAGCAGAATGTAGTTTGAGATTTACATGGAAAATAATTTGAAAAGGATGGAAGAGAGAATGAGTAGGATGGAAGAAAATTAAGAATATGGAAATGGAAAAAAGGACATCTATAGAAGGTATTCAATTAGTGGTCCCCCCCTCTTTTTCTATGGGATATTATGGTTTGGAACATATGCTGGCTTGGGAAGAAGATACATTGCAGCTTGACGCATCTCAAGAAAAGAAACAATCTCTTTGCGTGTAGATATCCAAGGTCAGTAACAAGATGGAAATCCTCAATGGACATGTTCTCTTCTAAGTTTTGAATGTTATTATGGTTTTGTAAGCTCATCTTTTTATTAAAACAATTTGTATGGAAATATACAAGCCAAACATAAAGTAGTAGCTCTAGACCTCTAAAGCTAGTCTAGATAGTTGATAGTGGATATCTTTTTTATATATTTTGTAGAGCTCAAGATTGTTTCTCTTTTAAATTTTTTGTTATCATGCTGGATAGTTCGACCACAACTTTATTTTAATGAAAATATATCTATTTATGTTTAAGAAAACAACAAGAAACTACAAAAAAATTGGATTATTAATTCCATATTATGTTGGAAGATACCTCAACTGAAGAAAAAAAATAACAAAATTGTATGAGTGCCACAAAGACCAAAAAGATAGTTTTTGTCTCCATTAACACGATATGGAGTAGGGTAAGACCCTATCTATGATTTGTCTAGGTGTACCAAATGTGTGTGCCAATCATTATAATGGGATAGATGGTGTTACTATGTTGATCTCCCCTCCACTTGTCAACTCCATTGTTGAATGGGATCAAACCCAACACAGAGTTTGGTGTGGGTTTTGTTAAACCTTAATAGTCAACTTTTAGGATTCACCAACATCTATGTTTCAAATCATGTGGTTGAGCAAGTGGCCTTTTGGTGCTAGATGGCCAATGAGTTTCCCAACACCCTATAGTTGATATATGGAGATGTTAATACAATGGAATGCTAAGAAGACATGGAGGGAGGGTTTCTATGCATTTTTAGTGTGGGATAAAGAAGCAGGGTTTATTGTTAGAGCCCAAATCAATATTTTCGATTCAAATTAGAATCATCATGAAGACTCCACTGAACTATGGTTCATTTGGATGAAGTTCAAGTTAGGGCCAAACTAAATCCACCAACGACTGGACAATGGCCTATTGTCATAGCTAAATTCCTTTTACTTTGACTCTAATGGAGGTCATGCGTGCATGTCATTAACATAAAAACTATTCAAATCACCAAGAAATCCAATTCTCAATATCATGGAGAGCTTGGCAAAATCTAAATGTCTCAAACTATATATATTATGAGTGTTTCTCATCTTCAAATCCTAGGTTGGATGGCATGCATCAGAACCGTATGGAACCACGTACCCATACCTAGATGGGGGCCTGGACGGATATGTTTTTGGGAAGATGTCATTTCCAAAGTTGTCGCCTTTCTATGGGTCTATGGATAAAATATTGTGAAGCCCAATGTGGATGCAACAAAGAAGTTTGTGATGAATTGGAGGAAACCATGCAAGACTTGCAATGGAACCCATATGATGAGGAGAAATAAACTAATGTAGTGAAGCTATTCCATCTTTCTAATTGGATGATATTTTTAACCTAGAGGTGCTTAGTTGAGAGTGAGGTTACATTGGATAAAAATTGGGGTTAGGTCTACTAAGGCCTTTATAAAATCGTTGGCTATTAAAGAGGGCATTTAGAACATTTTTGCCTTCAAAATTGTTATGGGTCAAGTTACCAATCAATAAGGCATTGGGAATGAGCTTGTTGAGAATTAAAAAATGGTATTCCAAACTCAAGGGCTCACTGAGGAGAGATGTGAGGCCTCTTAGAGGTGTTTGGGTGTGTCACTGATCATTGTCTCTAAAGAGAAAAGGAGATCTTGTGAGCATGTTGTTTCCCTCAATGAACTCTCTATAACATTTCAAAAGATGGTTGAAAATAAGGTTCCTTCTTGATAGTTTGCCCTCTAAGTTATACAAGGCCACGGGTGAGTTTATCGGGGGAGACATTTTGAAACACTATAAAAAATCTCTCAGGGATGAGTGTTTGGGAAAAAAATCAACCAAGAAACCATTATGTTCATCCCAAAAGAAAGAGACCCATAACTAATAAAAAACTAGTGTTCCAAAACCCTATTAAACACATCCTGCAAGATTTTGGCCAAGTTGTTTGCATTGTGTCTTAAGCATATTTTACTGAAGATCATTCACTTATAATAGACGTGGTTTATTCATGGGAGATACATTATGGACAACACAATTTCAATATGGAAAATCATTGAATGGGCTTGCTCTACTAGCCTAAATTCCTTATTTGTCAAATTAACTTCAAGAAATGCTATGATTGGGTGGACTAGCCTTTTATTATGGAGATACTCAAAGCTTCAGGCTCTAGTCCCACCTTCATTGATAGTGTCCAAATCCTTTTTACAATTTCCTTGCCTTTCCTTTCCATTAGCAGAAGAAAATATGAAGAGGTTCGTCTCTTTCGGTCAATAACACTACAAATCTTCCCATTGGCCCCAACCCTATATGCCTTGGTTGTTGAAGACCAAGGCTATTTGTTATATAAAAAAGTTGATGTAGGTTTGATTCAAGGTACTACCCTTCCCAATCTTGAATATGGGAAAATTGGTTAATGGTCACCTTGTTGATGACTCGTTGCTTACCATTGTAAAGTACTCGAGATCTTGGGTTCATACCATGGAGTTCCTAGAATTTTTTTATGTTGCCTCACAGTTTAATATCTATAGGGACAAAAACAAATGCTATAGACAAAGAGACCACACTATTCTCGATCAGTTTCCCTCGTTGAACTGGTCTTAGACCCAACCTTGCCATGTTTTCAAATTCTTGGGCATGGATTTTTCCTTTCAAGCTTTCACAAAATACCTTTGGGAGGTTGTGGTGCATAGGTTGGGTAAAAAGGATATGTTATCACTCAAACTCTCGCCAAGGGAAAGTCCCTCCTTGTGAGAGAGAGCTTGGGGAAACAGACATGGAAGTCACCCACTGTCACCTCAACGGTCTTGTCTCTACACTTCTTGGGTAGTTTCTAACCAAAGGAGGGGTTTCCTATGTGGTCAAACTAGGTCCTATCGTTGTACTTAGATCGAGTGAGGACAAGGACTTGGTTTGACTCAGGTTGACTTCTCTAAATAAATGGATCAAGAAAGAGAAGACTATGTTCACTAAACACTTGGAAGGTGAAACTATCTTTGCAAGAATATAGAACATATCACATCAATGCAACATTCATCATTAATGACCATGCAATGAAAAGTATTCAAAGTAAGACTTGTTGGGAACAAAGCATGTATTCATTCGTAAAATCATATTCATGAGACCTTTCACTATTATTCAACAAAAAGTGTATGACAATGTGAAGTATGCTTGATGCTTAGGATGCAAGTATAAATGTGTTATATGTGAAATTGCATAAGATTTATAGTGTAACACCAACAACAATTTTTTGGGCAGATTCAAATGCTAAGTGTGTTGTGAGAAAAGGACCATGAAATATGCCATTAGATTACCAACCAACACTAGAAATAGGAAGCAACTACAAGTTTTGAACCAAATGAGATATCAATGTTGTGGTAAAGAACTCTAGTTGACAAATATATCAATAGGAAAATCCTAGTTCACATGAGCATGTTCAAAGTTCATATTGCAAAGTATATCTAACGACTGAATCATCAACTGGATTTAAGACTTATGTTTTCAACACACTTGTTTAATTTACCGAGATGAAATGAAATGTTCAGATCAACAAACATATGTCAATGATGTTAGGCAATGGAAGAAAAACAGAGCATAAACTAACAAGATAAAACTGAGAACAACAATCCACAATTGACACAGTGATTTATGTGGAAACCCAATACAAGAAAAAACCACGAGAAAGGATAATCGATATTCTTATTATTCAAGGGAGAATTACAATATCCAACCCAAACATACAACCATCCTCTCCTCTCATACACACAACACCTCAATGTTGCGTCTTTCTCTCACACACTCACTACACACATTGCACTCTCACCTCTATGGGTATGCTCATATATATAGAATCTCTCAAACAATTAGACCAACTGATTATAATTAGATCCACCAGTTACACAATCTGTTCACAAAAGAGTGCATGCATGCACATTCCTAATATAGTTGCATGCATGTGCAAGTGACTGCATGGGAAATTCATTGGAATGTTTCCAACAATCTCCACCTTGACAACAATTTACCTAATAGATCATGCCCTTAATTTATTCATCTCCTTTCCTGCAAGCCAAGAGAAGCCAAACACCATCACAGCTCCACAACTTCTCTAAAAATACCGTTACATGAACATGCCCGCAGGATTCACTCCAGTATGGACCATTCTGTCTCCATTAGTAACCTGTTTAATAAACCAATGCACTTGTTCAAATATCATGAATCATAACCACATACCAAATCACTGCAACCATTGTAGGTGATACTTGTGCTTTTGTGTTTGAAGCACCAATTTCCATGCTCTTCGCCTAGTTTTTCCATGTTTCTACTGACAACACCAATTGCAAGTGAAATGTTGACCATTTCCCCATCACAATCATCAAAATTCCTACTAGCATATAATACTCGAGACATATAACCCTTTTCTTCTTCATCATTTAGGACATAAACCTGAAGAAAAATTACAATGGAAAGCCAAAGGGATTTTACCGGTTTCACATTATTCATACCGAATTTCCTAAGTATCTTCACCACATACTTCTGTTGTGATAACCAAGCTTACCATCCTTCACGTCTCTGTGTATTTCCATGCCCAAGATTTATTTTTCTACTCCCAGATCCTTCGTAACAACGTCTTAACCAACTAAGCGAACCTATTGACCTCAACCATGCTTGTGCTTGCAACAAGCATAACATATAACACCAAGATAATAAATATACCATAAACACATTGGTTATACTCACTTCTTGTAAAATTTAGTTCACCGTGAAGGAATCAAAACATCTTGTACCATTTGTCTGGCATGCTTCAGGCCATACAATGATTTTTGAGTTTGCAAACAAATATTATGTTGCGATTCTGAACTAACCATTCTGGATGTTCAATATACATCCCCTTATCCAAAAAAATCCATGTAAAACTGTTTTAACATCTAGTTGTACTATCACAACCAATGCTAACACAACATGAATAGAAACAAGATTTTAACAACCGGTGAGAAACTTTCATGGAAATCAATACCTTCCAAATACCTTTCTGCTACCAGTCATGCTTTGAACCTTTCATCTTTTACTATGTTTGATTTTATAAAAAGAGATTCATCAAACACTACATCTCTGTCCATGATGATTCTGTGGGTAGTAGGATCCCACAGTCTGCACCCCTTAACATCATCACCATATCAAAGATCTACTTGTTTGATCTGGGTCCTACTTAGAGTGCCGATACAAAAGATAAGTATCACAACCGAATAATTTCACATTTGAGTAATTACTAGATGGCCTGTTCATACCTCTTCCTAAATCTTTCTGTCTTTTGCAACCGATGGTGACCGAGTTACCCGATAGCACAACCTCTTCTGTCCAAAACT
Source organism: Picea engelmannii (assembly GCA_009831015.1). Classification (NCBI taxonomy): domain Eukaryota; kingdom Viridiplantae; phylum Streptophyta; class Pinopsida; order Pinales; family Pinaceae; genus Picea; species Picea engelmannii. The sequence continues at coordinate 65,322 of ML827751.1, read as the reverse complement.
ATTGCTGCAACTTGGCATTATTGAACATGCATATTCGATCCCAACTTCCTTGCAATACTTTCCAAGTTCCATGCATATGAACCTACCTTCATCATATATTCTCAAACACTTGATTGACCTACCAACACATCAACCTTTCTATAGCCCCACCTTTCTAAACTGGACACACTGCTCCACCTTGAAATTTTCATTCGAACAACCTTGACGAAATCTAACCAAGCCGACCAAGTAAGCCTTCACTGCTTACCTCTAGGCCCATTTACAATGGATTTCACCAAGCCTTTTATAGGTTTCATTGCATGCAATCCATGGACACAATACCACGGGATACCCAAAAAACATGGACCCAAAAAACTGCCTGCTAAAAACCATATTTAACTCATTAACTCTTTCACCAAGTCAAGGTTAACCCAACATGCCCCCCACATATTCAATCTACCTAAATCTATGTCTAGAATTTTCATAGGTGACCTGATAAACCAGGGGTACGCATGCCTATCCAGTTCCTATAGACATATTCCCATTTACATGCAATCAATAATTTTTACAACTCCAAAGTAAATACAGTTTTTTTTTCACGGTGACTCAACCATCACTGCCCTACACCTTCTATGTGAACACAGGTGGTGAGACACAACATACATAAATTTTTTTATCAACCATACCTGTAGCTAACGTTTCTTATTTTGTGGAGTCCTCTTTGGATGCTTGTTGTCTTTTCCAACAATCCTTCTTGAGATGCCCAGATTTGCCACAGAACCAACATTTTACCTTACCCTTACTATATTTTGACTTAGACCTGGTTGTACCTTTCTGATCTTTCCCTCCTTCTGTAGATCGACCTCTGATCACCATTGCTTCTGTTGTTGAGGTTTCCTTACTGGATCTTCTCCTAATTTCCTCAGAAAATAGATCTCCCAAAACAGTGTCAAAATCAATGGCATCTGTTTAGCTAAACCACATAGTTGTGACCAGATGATCCCCAGACTCAGGAAACGAACATAGTAGCGTAACCGCCTTTTCCTCATCTTCGTACTTTACTTCCATACTATATAATTGACAAATCAAAGTATTGAAAACATTCAAGTGATCAACAATTTTCATACCTTCTTTCATCCATAAGTTGTACAACTGCCTCTTCAAGAAGATTTTGTTCGTTAAGGACTTTGTCATATACATACTCTCCATTCTGTTCCACAAACCTGTTGTTGTCTCCTCTTCAAGAATGTTAAACAACACTTCATCTTCCAGGCACAAATGAATGGTACTGAGGGATCTTGCATTCATATCTTCCCAGTCCTCGTCTTTCATGCTTGCCAATTTCTTTGTCTTTCTAGCCAACGCCTTTTGCAATCCTTGTTGCACAAGCAGAATCTGCATCTTAAGCTTCCATAGTGCAAAGATATTCTTACCACTGAATTTCTCCACCCCAAAATTAGAACTCTGCACTTTTTCCATTAGCACAAAAGACTCCAAAACCATTGCTTATCAAACCATGCCTTTTTATAGTAAAGGAGTTTTATTATATTTAAGGTTAAACCACAAAAATATAAACTTTAATTAAAAGGTAAAAAAAAAACCTTTATTAATTTAAAACCTTTTATCAAAAACCTTAAACTCTTCCACCCTTTTACCTTTTATTATGAAAAATACACCTAAAAAAACTCACCTTTCATAAAATCTCACCTCCAAGGTTTAATACATGATTATCCATATCATTTGTCTCACATGTATATGTATAATAAGAGAAACATGACCTCTCCTTTATATGACGTGTTTAATAAAACAAAACACATTCACACCATTATCCAAACTTTAATTTTTTAAGATCGGTGCTTCTGTGGTGCTTGAATGGGAGCGTGAATTTTAGAGATCGACACTCCTTAAGTGTGGATGGGGGAGCGTCATTTTTCCAGTGCTTTGTGGTTCATAAACTAGGCACGCTAATTTAGGAAAACTTCTTATGTCTTAAGTGTGGGAGTGTCGACACCCCTCTAACACTGTCTAGGGAGCGTCGGTGACCTGAAAACCCACTCAATCACACCCTCTATTCTCAGAAAGTATCTGGGCTTCTTAGTACTTCAGTCTGCATGTACTTACATGCCAAAAAACATGTCCAAAGGTTCTTGTGCTCACAAGAGACCTGCACACAATTCTCCTTGGCTCACCTGCGACACCTACTCAACCTACTCTGATACCAATTGTTGGGCAGCGGAAGTAAAACATAGCATAAACAGAGCATAAAACCGAGAACAACAAACCAAGCACAATTCAACAACAATCACACAATTTGCCTTGGCTCAACTGGGATACCTACTCAACCTACTCTGATACCACTTGTTAGGCAGTGGAAGCAAAACATAACATAAAACCAGAGCATAAACTAGAAATATAAAACTGAGAACAACAATCCACAATTGACACAGTGATTTATGTGGAAACCCAATACGGGAAATGATAATCGGTATTTTTGTTATTCAAGGGAGAATTACAATATCCAATCCATGCATACAACTATCCTCTCCTCTCATACACACAACACCTCAGTGTTGTGTCTTTCTCTCACACACTCACTACACACATTTCACTCTCACCTCTATGGGTATGCTTGCATATATAACATCTCTCAAATAGTTAGACTAATCGATTATAATTAGATCCACCAGCTAGACAATATGTTCACAAAAGAGTGCATGCATGCACATTCCTAATATAGCTGCATGCATGTGCATGCGACCGCATGGGAAATTCGTTGGCATGTTTCCAACAAAAGATACTCGAACCAACATGTATAGATTTCAAACCTTGACTGTGAACAGTGAAATTAGACCTCAAATTAATGAAATAATTCAAGGGTCAGGTGAGGTCGTTGGGATATGTATGGAACTGGTTCATTTGCAAGAGTTATTTAAATCACAAAAAAGATGCTTAGGAAACAACGATACAACTCACTCTTCCACACTGTAAACTCTTATGGTTTTTTTATTGTTTCAGAAAGGGATTCTAGACAATAGACAATAGGTTATAATTGGCCCCTAGGCCAGGTCTTTGATCCTTCTCTCAAGTCATTTGAGTGTAAGAGATATAATGTATGGTTATTACCTCAAAACGCTTGCATATGAAAGGGGGAAAAAACACTATTTGCAACAGACCTATATCTCTGTAGTCTGGACAACAAACAAACCCTTGGAGAAGCAATGAAAGGGGGATAATGTCCAGCCTTTTCGAGGGTCGTTGGAGTATCTAAGGCATAGATTTTATCCTTGAGATGGTCTAAAGTAGGAAAATATTACAACGTTCCAAAGAAAAGACCACCAATGCTTGTGACAGGACAGTTCTGTAGCTCTGGACAACAAACAAGCCCTCAAAACAGGGATGAAAATAAAAGTGACATTTTGTCCCTTAAGCTAGGTCGTTGGACCTTCTTAGATGTCTATTATTTGCGTGGGGTATTTTAGAAAATATTCATCCAAACGCTGCAAGAAAATAAGGATCTTGATGCAATCGTTGCAAAATATGCATTAGGCATCCATAAAATGATCAAGTTCCATTTAAATAATAAATGCCTCTAAACCTAATTAGGCTAACAACATAGTTACCAACTTAATGAGAACTGTGACCTCAAAACGAGAACTCTGGCCCAAAAAACCCATATTTTTGCATAAAAAACATGAAAATCAACCCCCAAATCAAAAAGTGGTGTTGTTGGCATCACCATTTTTCAAATGAGGTCAAAATTAAAACACTTTTTCAAGCATGGCCTTAAAAACTAATATAATAGCTAAGAAAAACCTTAACACTAACACCTAAATTAAAAAGTGACTCTAACTAAAATAAAAATAAAAAGTCTAAACGTTAAAATTATGGTTAATTACGACCTAATTGAAACTGTGGTTTTGACAATAGATCCCTATGCCAAAACAAACCCAAAATTGGATACAAAATGGCCACTTTAAAATTGATTTATTAACTTTTTTTTTTTTCTTAAATTTACATTGAAAAATAAATAAATAAAAATAAAAAAATCTTTGCAATTTTTTTTAATGAAGCAAGAAAACACATTTAAAAAAAATATTCAAAACCCAAATTAAACAAAAAAGAAAAACATTAAAAAAATGGTTGAAAAAAAACCTAAAAAAGAAAAGATTTTTTTTTTAAATTTCTGAAAAAAAAAGAGTGATCTAGAAAAAATGGTATATATTTAAAAAACATAATAATGAAAAAAACACTTGAAACCCATAACAAAATAAAAGAATAAAAAATTTAGAAAACACT
>ML827751.1:13895-51486 GCA_009831015.1 Picea engelmannii | reverse complement strand
TGTTACTCTTCCTTCTCATGCATTAGGCTTAGATAGATTCGAAAGAAATTCAGTGTCCATGATAAGCACTTTTCTGTCTAGGGTTAAGGTCAAGCCTTAGAGGTCGATCTACTTGTCCGCAGGCAGATTTTCCTACAACACACACCACTTAACCAAGATATACCAAGAGATAGACCAAGACCCTCCTTGACGTCACCCCCAATTGCAGTAGGTTCTCCTACAAGACTTGTGCATTGCAGAGCTAGTTGGTGTGTATGTCCAAATGAGGTGTTGGCCTCCCTTATAAATAGTGGTCTAGCCAGCCTATAATTAGGTCTGGGCCAACCTGTCACTTTACCCTCTTAATTTAAATTTAATCGTCAAGGCACAAAAGGGACGAATTTTACAAAGGAACAATAGGTCCTAATTAATAAATATAATATAATAATATTATTCAACATTCCCTCTTAGGTATAATATTCTTCGAAGTTAAAATATTTCAACACTCCCCCTTAACAAAAAGAGTATTCTACTGACAAAATTAATAACAACTGTCTGGACTCAATACATCATCAAGAGGAGGATACATCATCAAAAACATTAGGAATATTGTTTGTCATATCTATAAATCATCGAAAGTTTTTCTCATCATCAACATCAGTAGAAATTGAGCATCATCATCTGCAATGCGGAGCTGGAGTAACATCATCATCATAAAAAACATGAAGCTGGAACATCAATATCAATGGCAACGGAATGAGACATGAGCATCAATAGTAGCAAAAAAAACAACAACAATAATTGTGGGCACTTCGAAAGACCGTCCATTCGGACCTTACGGGATCTGTCCAAGGATAATAAAATCCCCTAGGATATAAATCCTAACTAGTTTCCACACTACTGACCACAACAAGTATATACATACATAGGCACTCCGAGAAACCATCCATTCGGACCTTACGGGATCTATCCAGGGATGATCAATCCACTAGGATATAAATCCTAATGAGCTTCCCTGCTGATGGTCAATATACCATAGTATCATCAACATCACTCCCTCTTTCGAGGGACGTCCTTTCAGACTACAACAAACTTGTCTCAAAAGTACTCAAACTTCACACAAGATAGAGGCTTAGTCAACACATCTGCTACCTGCTCATATGTGCCAACATACTAGAGCTTCACAACTCCCTTCTGTACAAAGTCATGAATGTAGTGGTACTAGATCTCAATATGCTTCATCTTATCGTGGAAAATTGGTTTCTTTGACATATTTATGCAGCTCTGGTTATCACAAAATATCACGGTAGCATCCATCTCTAGGTCAAATAGACCTATCAACAAATTTTGAATCCATATGGATTCACAACTAGTGGAGCATGTTGCAATGTACTCTACTTCTGTTGTACTAAGAACAATATTGGATTTCTTCCTGCTTTTCCACGAAGTCATGGTTGACCCCAAAATGAAACAACATCCTGAAGTGCTTTTTCTATCTGAAGCACTTATATCCCAATCTGAATCAATATATCCATACAATATAAAGTCACAATATCCAGTAAAATATAGGCCATAGTCCAATGTACTCTTAAGGTATCTCATCACATGCTTTGCATTGACAAGGTGAACATGTATGGGCTCCACCAGATACTGACTCAAGGTGTTCGCATCAAATAATATATCTGGTCTGGTATTCGTCAAATACATCAACAAACCAATCATTTGTTTGTATAGAGTAACATCAACTATTTTTGACGAAGTATCAACCAATAAATTTATATTCGTCTCCATAAGAGTGGACATAGATTTACATTCCATCATGTCAAATCTATTTATAATTTCCACAACATACTTTCCTTGATTAAGGAAAATCTCTTCCGGGCTCTTCCATACTTCAAGACCTAATAAATAGTGCATCGTGCCTAGATCCTTCATTTCAAATTCAATGACAAGCTTCTTCTTACAATTTGTGATGAGCTTTCCTTCACTTGTCAAGAATAAGTCATTCACATATAGCAACAATATAACCAGTCCATCATCCACAATCTTGAAGTAAAGGTTGGGATCAACTTTACTCTTGGTAAAGACCAAAATCATCAAAAAACTATCAATCCTACCATACCAAGCTCTTGGAGCTTGCTTCAAACCATACATATCCTTCTTCAACTTGCAGACATGAGTCTTCCTGTCTTGTACTTCGAAACCTGGTGGTTGTTCTATATACACTTCTTCTTCAATAATATCATTCAAGAAGGTTGTTTTCACATCCATTTGGTGTAACTTTGACTTCATCTTGGCTGCAAGTGCCATGATGGTTATGATAGATGTGTATCTTTCTAGTGGAGAAAAGGCTTCTTCATATTCAATGCCTTCTTTCTGGGAAAATCCACGAGCCACAAATCTTGCTTTGCATTTCTCAATACTTCTATATGCTACCTGATTTATTTTGAATATCCATTTAGAAGATATTGCATCTTTGTTTTCTAGTTTGGGAACCACTTCCCACACATCAATATTCATAATAGATTGGTATTCTTTAGTCATGGCATCCATCCATTCCTTATTTTGAGCATCTTCTTCAAATAAAGTAGGTTCCTTATTAACGAGATCGCACATCAAAGCCACATAACTGGAGTATGACTTAGGCTTCTTGCTTTGTCTCATGGTTCCTTCGGGAGCACCATACTTCTCTACATCTTGAATGATCTCACGTGCCCAAGATGGTTTCCTCTTGCGAGAGATGATCTCATGAGGTGGTTCCTGAGGTTCCACCATATCATGATCCTTTGGTATGACATCATCAAGAGTAACTGCAACTTCCTTGTTAGGTTCTGTAAATCTAGGAGCTATAGGTTCTTCTTCATAGACTTCTTCCAATTGACATTTCCTCTATTTATTGAAAGTTGCATCTTCATCAAAGATAACATCTCGGCTAATATTAATTTGATAGTAACCTAGGATGTAGATTTTGAAGGCCTTGGAGACCTCACAGTATCCAACAAATACTCCTTTCTTTTCGGAAGGATCTAGCTTGGTTCTCTTCTCTTTCAGAATATGTACATAGACTGGAAAACCAAATATTTTGAGATGGATGACTTCTGGCTTCTTTCCAGTAAACATATCTTCGAGAGTCTTGAATCCAAGTGCACTATGGGATATTATGTTCTGGACATACACTGTTGTTCTGGCTACTTCAATCCATAAGTGCATTGGAAGATCTTGATCATGGATCATGGATTTCACTACTTCCATGATTGTTTGATTATTTCTTTATGCTACACCATTTTGTTGTGGGTTGTAATAAGTGGTGAGCTCCCTCTTAATTCCAACATCTCTAAAAAATTCTTTGAATTATTTTGAAGTGTTCTCTCCTCCATTATTTGACCTAAGTATCTTAATATTCTTCTCGAAGAGGTTTTCTACTAAAGCTTTGAACTCTTTGAATATTTCAAAAACTTCATCTTTTAACTTTAATAAATAAACCCAAGTCTTGCGAGAGTAATCATCAATAAATGTGACATAGTATACATACCCTCTTAATGAAGTTGATGGCATTGGAATGCATACATCTGAATGAACAATATCCAATAGTCCATCTGCTTTGTTGTCACTTTTTGGAAAAGGATTCTTTGTAATATTTCCTTGTGCACATCTTTTACATACACCTTCATGATCAACCATTAATTATGGTAAACCTGTGACTACCTTGATCACATATGGCATGGATTTGTAGTTAATGTGAGAAAGATTTATATGCCAAAGTTCACATGGACTTACAATAATGTCTGTTAAGGATGCATCTGAGTGACCTTTTAATTTGCACAAGCCACCTTCTTCTATCTCTTCTCTAGTTGTCTTCTTGGGTGGCCCATCATCTTCGGTTGCATGGGCATGATGTCTTTTGTTATTTTTATTCGTGTATTATTCTATCTTGAGAGGACAATTTTTAGCAATGTGTCCCATCCTTGTAGGAGGAGAAATCCCTTTGACTCCTTTGTCCTTTCTGGTACTTCTGAAATTTCTTGGGAGAGTGAGGCTCCTTATGAGAGTGAGTCTCCTTATGAAATTGGTTCTCCCTCTTTCCCTTTCCTTTTGCATGAGAAACTAGATATTGATATTCATCTTCTCTTAGAGGGGCTTCTTTGTTTTCAACTCTTGCGTCTTCCTGAACACACTCTTCCCATAAACTATCTACTTGGAGTTTTCTTTTTTGGCACACACTGTTTGGATAAAATCATCCCAAGGTCTTGTGAGACCATTGAGAGAAGTCATCACTATTTCATCTTCATCTACCTTGTCTCCAATTGATTCTAGTTGTTCCTTGAACTGAGAAACCCTAGAAAAGTAATCTTGAATTGTTTCTCCCTTTTGCATTTTATCATTCTTGAGTTGGGTTCTCAAGTTAATATTCTTTTTAATACCTATTCCTTCATACATCCTAGATAGGGAATCAAACATTTCCTTTGGGGTATCCTTGGAATACACTTGAGGGATCAAGTGGTCTTTGATGAAATCTGCCATTATTCTCTTTTCCCTAATCATGTCCTTCTTGTACTTCTGTTTGGCCTCATTTCCTTCAGGATATGGAACATTATTTCTTATAAATTGCATAAGATGATTCTCTTCAAGAATGAGACCAATTATGTATTTCCAAGCATGAAAATTTTCCGCACCTTCTAACTTTTCATCAAGCTTAGTGCTTGAAGGCATTTTGACCCCGAGGCCAGAAAAATGATCAAAATTGAAGGTGCTCAAAAAATGAAAAAGAGCTTACCAGAAGATGTATTGGGTTGAGGCGAGTTTAATGGTGTTGGTTGTTTCCAAGAATTCCAATATTTGACCTCTGAAACTTGACCTGCACAAGTCTGGACTGGTAATTTCAGATTTTCTGGTTCTCTGGTTTTTTGGTACTATTCAAACCTTAATTTTGACTTTTTGGAAGATTTAACCACTAGAAAACTTCATCCAGGCTATCAAAGGATATGCTAGGTTTAGGAACAACTCGCAATGTTATCCTTGGTAAAAAAATCTTTCTCTGTAAACAGCCCTAATTTTCTTGTCCTGACAACCAAGAGATGTAAATACCCAGTAACAATTCTCTTATTCAGTCTAGCTCTGATACCATGTTAAGTTTTAATTTTTTTATTAAGTTATATCCAAAGTACATGAGCATTTAATACATCAACATCATATGAGGATCAGTGAAAGAAACTCAATCACAAGGTACACAACATTTTATCCTAGGAAACCCTCATTGGGAAGAAAACCCAGTAAATACTTTCTCAATGTAGATAGACCAAAAACAAAGCAGAATATCCTCCTCTACTTCTTCACTAGGAAGAGTAGTGCACCACTTAACCAATATTTACCAAGAGATATACCAAGACCCTCCTTGATTCCACCCCCGGTTGCAATAGGTTCCCGTCCAAGACTTGCACACTACAGAGCTAGTTGGTGTGTATGTCCAAATGAGGTGTTGGCCTTGTTGATTTTTCAATAGGCAATGTTTAAGCATGAATTTCATTCCATTTTAGAATTTTACTTAAACCATAAATAATTTTTTTGCAACAACCAAGATCACAAGAAGAAACACCATGCACAAGTACACAAGAAGTATCCTGGGAAACCCTTCTCAACAAGGGAAGAAAACCCAACCAATCCTTTGCGATATTCTTCAAGAGAAATACCTCCACCACCAAGAAAACCTAGCACACAAAAGTGTGCTTACAAACCCTAGAAGACTAGCGCCCAAGAGAGGTGCACACTTTTCCCAAGAAGATGTACTTGCTGAAATTTCCAAACTCACACTTAAGATATGATTCCTCAATGGGGAATTTACCTTTACTTATATTAGACTTGAGATGTCAACAAAAGTGTCTATTGTCACAATAAGGATGACCTCTCTAACTCACAATATAATTAATAATAACCAAATTAATTATATTTTACATTAAGGTGGGGCCGACCAGTACCCTTTACATTACAATTAGGGTTACAGGTAAGTCTGACTCTTGAACAATATAGCAAGGGATCTCATACACCCACTTGTGCTCAACCACTAGGGGCACATCCATAGGGATGTCCACATATCTATCTCACTGCGTCTCACAGGAGAACCACACTCACTAGTGCTCAACCACTAGGATCACGTTCACCTGTGCTCATCCACAGACACATCCAACTCAACAGATCTTCTTTCCCACTACATTACAAAGGAGATTCATCTAGAGTTCATCATCTCAACTCTATGCTCAGAGGAAGATAATACATTTTTTTCATCTCTGTCTCATAACGATGCACCCATCTCATGGGAATTCACACGTTCACCATGTGCTCAGCCACAAGCATGTCCAACTCAACATATCTTCTTTCTCACTGCGTTACACAAGAGAATCACCTGGAGTTCATCTCAACTCTTTGTAAGGAGGAGGCCATCACAAAGTTCCATTTCTGTCTTATATAGGAACCACACACCCAAATCATGGGCTCTCTCTCAGGTCAACTCAATCAGTTTGTGTCTTGGAGGATGTCTCATGCAGCTATAATCATCAACACTCCCTCTCATCTAGGGAGGCATTATCCATTAGGCCAAGTCTCACACAGAAGTACTTTAAATTTGTCTTGGTTGTAGTCATAAACACTCTCTCTCAACTAGAGAGGTATTCTTCACTAAGTTAGTTTGATGAAAATGTCTGTAATCTACTCATGTGTCGGAAGGTACTGCACGTGTACTTCTTTCCTCTGCATCATGTCTAGGAAAATGATATTTTATCTCAATGTGTTTCGATCTGTCATGAAACATAGGGTTATCAAAGAGATTCACACATCTCTAGTTATCACAAGTAATAATAGGATCCATCTCATGATCAAATAAATCTGCCAGAAGCCACATTGCTTCGCAGGCTGCCATACTCAATGCTATATACTATGTTTTTGCGGTATTCAATATCATAGAGATTTGTTTCTTGTTGCACCAGGAACCCATGGCCAATTCCAAGATAAAACAACAACCAGATGTGCTCTTCGGGTCCACTGTACTCTTTTCTCAATCTGTATCAGCATATCCCTGCAAATTCAAGTTCACATTGGAGGCATATCTCAGGCCATATCCAACTGTGCTCGTATATATATCTCAATACATTATTTATTGTTATCCAATGAGTCTGTCTTGGCTGACTCATGGATTGATTAAGCACATTCGTTGCACAACATATATCAGGTATGGTGTTAACCATATACATCAATGATCAAATCAGTTGTCGGTACACATGTGGATCAATCTTGTCTGAATCATCATCATTTATTCTTCTTCAAATCCATCACCATCAGTGTAGACATGGATTTGTATTCTATCATATTGAACTTCTTTAATATCCACTGTATATTTTCCTTGACTCAGGAAAATCTCATCAGTCCTCTGTCATGCTTCTTATCCCAAGAAGTAGTGCATCATACCTAGATTCTTTATATCGAAATCAGAAGTTGAGGATTTCTTATATCCAACACACAGATTCCTGAATAAGAAATCAAAATCAATCTCTCGTCATCAACGTAGAAATATAGGTTTGGATTAGCAACACTTTTTATGAAACCCAAACTCATCAAGAATCCATCTATCTGATGTAGTTTCCAACTCATGAATGATAGTACATATGAAGGTCCATTGGTCTATTGGATAAATATGTCTCATATTGATTCACTCCCTCTGCTTGTGATAATTCTCTGGCCACATATCTTGGTTTTTATTTCTTGACACTTCCATCAACTGCATGCTTGAGTTTTCTTTCTTTTTTTAATATATCCATTTGGAAATCACCATAGATTTCCCTTCTAGTATTAGACAATGTCTCATAAATCATTCTTTAAGATTTTTCGATATTCTTCTGTTATGGAATTTTTTCATACCTGTTCACCTATCACTCCTCCATGACAGGGAGTCTCAGAATCAATGGAGTGGATCATGTCTGAAAGGTAGCTTGAAAACTCTTTTTCTTTCTCAGGATGTCCCTTGAGGGACTTGTAAGTTACTCTGCCTTCTGCAGAATTTTGTTGACCCTAGGTAGGCCTTTTATGCCCTACTGTAATATCTTTGGTCATATCAACTGGAGCAGTTGAATCGACTGGAATATTGTCTCTCTCCCTCTGAGTTGTTGAAAGAGAAGAAGGTATTGTCTCTTCTTTTTTTTCATTTCTTTTTTACTCCTTTTGAGTCAAGTAACTCTCTTTGAAGTCTGAGGGATGGAAGTCTTCTTTTATTTGCTTGCTAGATATTTTATGTTTTCTTTACCAACATAAAATCAATCAATAAGGTTTGGAATCCTGTACCAGGGACAATGGTCCAGGTCATGACGGATCCTACACTGGAGATAATACCCTTCACTTATTAAGAATGCAAACAACTATAAAATTAATGATCAGACAATTTACCTGGGTTTGTAGTCATGTTCAGCTCCATGTTTTGTTTAGAGGAAGCACTTCTCCTCTCTCTTATATTCATTCTTTTGGGGTGGGTCTGGATCAATGTCAGCGGTGGAAGCATATTGTCTTCCTTTCTTCCTGGTTGGACAATTTCTTGCATAGTGCCCATATTTGTCACATCTCAATCACTGAATCTCTAGAACATCTCTTCTCTGATTATGACCTGAGTTTGATGGAGACTTCTCATCTATGAATGTTTTTCTGAATTTTCTTTTGAATCTTCCTCCTTTCTTTGTATGAAGTGCAAGAGAATGATTTTCATAAGAGGAGTCTTCCACTCCTCTATTTCTAAGTCTAAGTTCTTCTTAAGTACAGTCTGTCCACAGTCGATCAAAGGTTGGTAACTTTTCTCTTCCATTGATTCTTTGAAGAAAAGGCTCCCAATGTTTTGGAATATTTTTGAGAGTAGATAAGACAAATTCTCTATCAGGAATGATTTCTCCAATGGCTCCTAGTTGTTCTCTGATCTATGATATCTTCAAAAAGAAGGTAGCAATTGTATCACCTTTTGTCATCTTGGTACTTTGAAGCTGACCCTTTAAGGTAAGATCTATGAGGGTGTTGTCACTTTCAAAAATATCTTTTAGTGATTCATACATTTCATAAGTTGTCTTCATGTTGGAAATACGAGGTAAGAGATGATCTCTTACTGAGTAGATGATTATTTTTCTTTCCTTGACATCTTCTTCCCTTCTTATTTCCTTCTCTTCATCGGTAGTTGTATCTAGCAAATTTTTTGTTACCACATTCAAAAGGTCATATTCTTCAAGGGTGAAATGAAGCCTTGACTTCCAGGAGATGAAGTTACTTGTTCCATCAAGCCTATCTTCTACTAAAGTTTTTCTCTTCATTTTTTAGGATTTCTTCACAAACTGTCGTGAACTGGACTTGGAAAACCTAATGGTTAGGTTGGAATAGTAACCTTGGGTACTTTTGTTGGGCTTATGACTGCCAACAATAAACTTTGAGAGTGTCACGGGAATGCTTTTTGAGTTGAAATTTTTCATCAAGAAGTTGCAGAAACCCTAAGATCAAGATTCTACAGAAAATTTCGAAACCCTAGAAACCCTAGGGCCAAAAACTCAAAATACTCAGAAATTCACTTTGAAGATCTCTGGATGTGCGCTGAGGAGGGCCATACAAATTTATCTAAGTTTCATCCCCAACGTCCATGTGTAAGGTTCTGAAAAGGCCAAACAAGTGAGGGTTGTATGGATTTCTACAGAAACCCTAGAGGGCATACAAAACTATAGAAGGAGGACGGATTTAGCTTTTAAGTGCTTATGCAGGGGTTCTTCAAGACCTAAGCTATGATACCATGTTTATTTTTCAATAGGAAAGGTTTAAGCATGAATTTCATTCCATTTTATCATTTTACTTAAACCATAAATAATTTTGTTGCAGTAACCAAGATCACAAGAGGAAACACCATGCACAGGTACACAAGAAGTATCCTGGGAAACCCTTCTCAACAAAGGAAGAAAACCAAACCAATCCTTTGTTATATTCTTCAATAGAAATACCTCCACCACCAAGAAAACCTAGCACACAAAAGGGTGCTTAAAAACCCTAGAAGACTAGCGCCCAAGAGAGGTGTGCACTTTTCCCAAGAAGATGTACTTGCTGAAATTTCCAAACTCACACTTAAGATATGATTCCTCAATGGGTAATTTACCTTTAATTATATTAGACTAGACCTATCAATAGAATTTCCTATTGGCACAATAGGTTCGACCTCTCTAACTCATAATATAATTAATAATAACCAGATTAATTATCTTTTTACATTAATTATCTATTACATTAAGGTGGGGCCGACCTATACCCTTTACATTACAATTAGGGTTATAGGTAAGTCTGTCTCTTGAACAATATATCAAGGGATCTCATACACCCACTAGTGCTCAACCACTAGGGGAACATCCATAGGGATGTCCACATCTCTATGTTACTATGTCTCACAGGAGAACCACACTCACTAGTGCTCAGCCACTAGGATCACGTTCACCTGTGGTCATCCACAGACACGTCCAACTCAACATATCTTCTTTCCCACTACATTACACAGGAGAGTCATCTGGAGTTCATCATATCAACTCTCTTCTTAGAGGAGGATAATACATCATTTTCATCTATGTCTCATAACGATGCACCCAACTCATGGGAATTCACACATTCACCTTGTGCTCAGCTGCAGGCATGTCCAACTCATCATATCTTCTTTCTCACTCTGTTACATAGGAGAATCACCTGGAGTTCATCTCAACTCTCTCTAAGGAGGAGGCCATCACAACATTCAAGTTCTGTCTCAAATAGGAACCACACACCCAACTCATGGGCTCTCTCTCAGGTCGACTCAATTAGTCTGTGTCCTGGAGGATGTCTCATGCAACTGTAATCATCAACATGCCTCCCTTATAAATAGTGGTCTAGCCAACCTATAATTAGGTTTGGGCTGACCTGTCACTTTACCCTCTTAATTTACATTTAATTGTCAAGGCACAAAAGGGAAAATTTTTACAAAGGAACAATAGGGCCTAATTAATAAATATAATATTATTATTCAACATTCCCTCTTAGGTAGAATATTCTTCAAAGTTACAATATTTCAACAAACTTTCACCGAATCTTATTGGTTTCAACCTTGAGGCTTTTTCAAGAAGGTCATTCGATCTATTAATGACTTGTTTCATATAGAAATGTGAAACTGCCTCTCTTGGGCCAAGATTAAAATAAACTATATCCTAAAAACAATGACAAGTTCATTTTGTAATGAATCCAAGGTCTCATTCCCAATGATCAAATTCTTTAGCTCCACCTTCCAATGCAACGGACTTGGTGGAGAAATTGGAAATGGGGGAAATCCATGACCTTTACCACCTACAAGCCTTGATGTGATATAATTGGCTTTGTTCAAAGACATTTTTATAGGGTTAGACTGGAATTGAAACAATAGACATGGCTATTTTAGCTTCACAACATTTTGAATCCAACCTTGGAACCCAAGAAATATTTTGATGCCTAGTTTTTAGCTATAGGGTGCTTTTGAATGTATACAAGGTTGTCTTACCTAGGTTGAAAAACCTACATTGTCCATAATGTGGGCTAGCATAGGCTCTTAATCATATATTCTAGTTTTGTCCCTTAGCCAAGTCTATGTGAGCTTGGGTTGAATATATTAGTCAATAATATCTCCTCGCTTCCATATCTTAGAGAGATTCCTTCTTAGTCGACCAACTATCTTGGGCTATTGAGTTTTGATCTATTTGGATTCTTTTTAGAGTTGAAACAATATTTTGGATTTTAAAAAATGTAATGATGTTGCTCTTAATTTAGTAATCTCATTGAATATTTTCTCTTGATACGACCATGCACTGACTTGTGCTTGCATGTCCATGCTAAACGTGGTGTAGGCATGGAAATTAAGGCCGAATATGAAGAGTCTCCAACATATTTTGGATTTTTGGGGTGGATCCCCAAGTAACATGATTTGGAATCCATATAGTCTCTCTCAATTCACATCACCAGATTCTAACAAAGATGATAATAGGCTCTGTTATCCCCCATTTCTAGGGATAACTAAGGAGATGATGTCTCAAGGCCCTCAGGTTGTAGACATGGAGTGTCGAGTGATGGATTGAATTGTGATGTCCACATACACATATGAAGACCCGCTTCACCACCATACTTATCTGATTCATCATGACGGCATTCACCAGATCAACATGTTCCCAAAAGATAGTGGATCTTTCTCCATGAGGCACAAGTCAGGTATGGTGGTAAGTGTCACTTTAATACTTGAGGCATTTGAATATGTTGCATTAAAGATTCTCTTGATTATAGAACGTTTGCTTGGAAATTATGCTCTTTGCCTTGTTTCACCTTGGTGGTTGACATTATTCCCTATTAAGTGGTCACCCTTGGGGAAAGGTTTTCTACTGGGAGGTCTCCTTGATGGTTCATCATACCATTCCCAATCATAACTATAATTTTCCACACTTCATCCTTTAATCTTCTCATCTTTTGGGATTTTTGGGTGTACTAACCCAAGAAGGGATTGTTAATCATTTCATGGGAAGAAGGGGTCGAAGGCTCAAATACTTGTAGTTGGACAAATATAAAATCCAATCATAAACCTTCTAGATGATCGCCCATGGATCCTGAGGAAAATGAAATGTCTCTCACAAAAAACTAATAGGACTGGTAAAATAAATAACTAATTAAACATGCCAACCAAGGTAGGTCATGTGTGGGCAATGTTTTTCATGATGAAGTAGAAGTCCCACTCATTGTCTTCAACTTGGGAAAGCATAATGTGACCAGGGTAGAGTCAAGGTGGGAAACAAATTTCATTCTTAGGTAGAAGTCCCACTTTCGCTTCAACCTGGAAACACTTTAATTAATTAATGACAATAAATGGGCTTGGAAAAAGGTTGCAATGAAAATGAAGGTGCAACACACCCTCTACAAAGAAACCCATAAATGAGATAATATGAACCCTTGCATGTCATGAACCCCATGCCTATAATTTTTACCCCCATTCACTTCACACCCTTACATGGCTTAGAGAGGGTCCACCCGGGAAACACTCTTTGACTTGGGGAATGATTCACCCAATGGGTCACCATGCAAACCCTCCCATACCTAAACTTGGAAAGTTGCATAGTGTCTTTGAGCATTTCTTTAATTTGAAAAGGTAGTTTTTATGTACATGTTTAGGTGGATCTTGTATTAAATGTGATTTTACTTGGCATGATACATTTGACTTGAAACCCTTGGAGGGAAAATTCATTTTTCTTTGCAGGACCTTGCTTGGTGGATGTTTTTGGAGGAACAAGCCTAGCTTGGACCTTCATTGGGGCTTGACGCCCACAGAGTGGATTCCATTATCCACACCTTGGGAGATGACATATGATGGATGTTGCCTTTGGAGACAAGAGAAGACACCTTGAAGGCAGATACCTAGCCCTAACCTTGCCCAATGATTTGGCTTTAGAGGCCATGCACTACAATTTTGGGCTTGACGTCACCCTTGGGGCTAGGATTTTTATGATGGTGATGAGGTTTCATGATGGCTTGACATGATATATGGAGAAGAGGACACTTGGAACAATGACACATGGCCTTTGGAGGCCCAACATCTTCTCCAACAACTCAATGAATTGCTAAAAATGCCAAAATGTCACCCTTTAGGGGCATGATGTCATCTTTTTAGGGTTTCTTTTGTGTAAAAATCAAATTGTTATTTCAAAATGGAAAATTAAGGAGGTCAGCCTCCATATTTTGTGTTTTTCCCTAAAATTTATGTGGACAAACTTTATTTTGAGGTCTTCTATAAATAAAAGATCTAGATCATTTCATTTTCATAAGATTCTCACTTGAGAATAAGACATGCTTGGATGAAATTTTCTCCCTCTTTGGGTATTTGGTCTATCTCTTTCTCTTATGAAAATTTGTGGATGCTTATCTTTTCTATTGTGGAGCTAAGTGGCGCACTACCCTCTTGGAGGCTTGTCTCTTGCATGTTGATGAAATTTACCTAGTAAATGAGGGTTTTGTCTTGCTATCTTGTGGAATTCGTAAGGAATTTTCTACATTTGTTGGTAATGTATTCTTGTTTCATGTTATTCTTGTCTAAAACCCTTTGAGGAGTATAAGGGAATGCACCCTACACCAGATTCATCTTAATTGTTATTGGATAAGTCATTGTTTTAAGGTTTCTAGGAGGAGTAAAAGGGATTACACCCTCCTAGATTTACCTTGTTGGATTTACTTGCTCTAGGGAGTAAAAGGGATTACACCTCAAAGAAGTAGTGGATCCAACTCTTACAACCAAGACTTCATAACCCAATAGAATAGACACTAATTTAAAATTGCATTTGAGAAACAAAATTGTTGCATTGGAAAATGTGATTTGTTGATATATTACATTTGTCTAAATTGGAATCAATTCTATATGCTATTAGCTTGCTTGAGCCACTAGGGAATATTTATTAGCCAAGGATTTCTTACTGATGTTACAAAATTATGCTACAACCACTAGGGCTGCTGCAAAATCACTTATTAATCTCTTATATCTCACTCTTCTACCATTGAAATAGTTGGCAAGTTGCTATTGTTAATCTACTTGGTATTGGTTATCTTTTGGGCAACTTGTTTGCTGATTTCTTTGAGTAGAAGTTGTTTCTGTAGAAACATTTTGCTACAAACAATTGGCTTCTCTAATATACTTATGATAACATCATTTTGCAGACTTGTCTTATCATCAAAGTTTATGCTTAAGTATTAGGGTATCATCTACTTGTTTAGTGCTTCATTGCCCAATAAATATTTGATTCTTTTGATGGTTAATTTTGTAGTAAAAAACTCCTTTCACTATTGATATATATACTTGCTTACTGCTATAATTTAGGATAGCAAGATTCACTTTTTTGTCCCTTTAATTATTTGTCTTGTATTTCAATATATTGTCTTGTCTGGGGCAGGTACAACACTCTCTTGCATGTACACTACATTTTGGAAACCTACCCTTATCAAAAAGAACGATTTACAAGCCTCTTTCCACTTCTAAAATCGACCTATAGGGGTTTCACTTTCCATTACTTCACTTTCTGTCTCAATCCCCCTAGGGTCATTGGGATTCCCCCCTTGTGGTTATTTATCATCATTAAAGTGAGGGAAGTATCTATCTAAGGTGACAATGGGTAGTTACTCCCATAGTTGTCTCACGTTTGTGGATTGGGTTGGGATTTTCCCAACCTACAATCTATGCGATAACATATTTGGCATCGTTGTTGGGGAGGATTTTGAATCCTCTTTCATACCCTAACGACACTTTGGAAAGATTTGATCCAAAATCCTTTACCCAAGATTAGTTGGCGACTCCATTGGAGGAAAGTTCATTTCCCTTTCTTGGTGAGCTATTCATAAATCTCATCTGGAAACTCCACCATCTCGGAACCCATCATGAAAAATACCAGGCGAACGGAATACCCTATCCCCCCATCTCCACCCAAACGTCTAAAAAACATGTCCAAACCTCCTGAGATTTTCCCTCTCTTGCCTCCCTAGGTCCTTCGAATTCATCCATGTTGATATTGTGGTAGTTGTGAGAGGTATTAACCTCTACATGTAACCTTTGACGAGTCTATAATATTCCAGGAAGCAAGAGAAACCCTAGAAGGTTAGGAAATAACCTTAGAAGACAAGTCGACTCAAGATAATAATTTATATTAAATTATTGTCCTCCAGATGTAGAAGTCATCTCAATTAGGTCACTTGGAGGACTATAAATAAGAGGGCGCTAGAGCTCATTTGTCACACTCACTCTCATAACTGCATAAGGACAAGTGGTGCACATGAATGGAGGAGAGCTGCAGTTGTTGCATTGGTGACTTGGTATTTGGTTATGGTTGTAGTTTATGCTTGGTTATGGTTTGGAATTTCTTCTTGGTACTCTAGCTCTAGAGAGAGGTATGCTAGATTGGTTAGCTATTGGTTCTAGGGTTTGCTTCCAGAATTATTTTGTCTGTCAAGGTTAAGGTGCTCGGGGGTGGCATTTGTGCCTATGGTTGGGTGACAATATTGAGATATTTTCTACGGTGAAGCGAGCACACCTATTATTCTAACATGTTATGGGCCCACACTATCTTTAGACAATCTAACCATTGGAAGGTAGATTGGTAGTATTTGCTCAGTTGCAGTCAAAGT
Source organism: Picea engelmannii (assembly GCA_009831015.1). NCBI lineage: Eukaryota > Viridiplantae > Streptophyta > Pinopsida > Pinales > Pinaceae > Picea > Picea engelmannii. The sequence goes on along the minus strand of ML827751.1, from coordinate 35,319 downwards.
TTTTGTTGTAGCAAAAAAACACTAACCCTCATGTTAAGGCACCTTAAGTGAAGCACTTGACCTAATTTCTGGATAACCTAGTGCACCCTAGCCTAATGCACCTCCTGGTACTCTCAGCAAGTCGAGGTGTCAAGTTTGATGTTTTGGTCAAATTCAAAGGTTGACCAAGTAAAAGCAGTCATGATTTACTCTATGAAGTCAGAAAAAAAGTTAGAAGGGGATTCTAACTTCAGAGCATGGAAGCAAAGGATTGGCCTCATCCTTGCCAAGAATAAAGTGTTGGATATCGTGAAAGGGAAGATCATGGAACCATAGTTTGAAGCAGGAAAAAGAGAAGGAACCTCAGAATGTTGGAGTTATGGAGAAGTTCAAGGACAATGAAATAAATGCTATGAACATCATAGTGGACTCTGTAAAGGACCATTTGATAACCTACATTTCTCATCTTGACTCATCTAAGAAGATGTACGATGCCCTAACTAACCTCTTATCAGTCAGAAATATTGGATAAGTAATGACTCTGAAGACTGAGCTCTATGACCTGGAAATAAATGACGATGACACCATAACATCATACTTTGTAAGAATCTCTTAGTTAAGAGATCAACTACAAGCTATTGAAGAAATCATTTCAGAAAAAGGAACTAGTAAATATCATATTTAATGGCCTTCCCAAGACATGTGATGCATTTTCCGCAAGCATAAACACAAGAACGGAGTATCCCACATTTGAAGAACTTTGGATTTGTTGTGCACAAGAAGAATCAAGGATTAGTGCAAAAGAGAAATCCCAAAAGAAAGATGGTGATCAAGCCTACACAACAAAGTTCAAGAAATTCAGGAATAAGAAGAAGTTTGCCTCAAGGAAGAAACCAAATCAAGAAAAGGATATGTCAAAAGTGCAATGCTTCAATTGTCGAAAATATGGTCACTAAAAGAACCAATATCCCGAGTTAAATAAAAGGAAGGTAACACATGAAGCAACAATTTCCAAAGAAAAGGGATCCTCAAAGAAAGTCAAGCAGGATGAAGCAAACATTTTCTTCTAGTCAAGGTAACAATATTCTTCTGTAACATAGTCCTTGTACATACCATGTTTACATAGTTCCTATACATATCATGTGTATCTATTTCTTGGAATATAAGATGTTCAGTGTCAATGAAACAACACCTATGGACATGGATGATTTTAGGGGCTAAATTTCTCTCATGGGCTAATTTTCCATGGTTTTTCCAAAAATGAGATTCGCTATTTTAAAAATGATTCGCCCAAATTCTATAGGATAAAATTATTTTACCTTAAAAATCGCCAAAATTTTATAAAAACTATATAAAATCCTTATAAATTTGAATATTTTTACAAAAATATTTCCAAACACTTATAGTTGGCATATGAAGAATTAGTAAGATTTGCCAAGGTTTCTACATTTTAAAACAAATTTCCATCCTTAAAATCATCCCTGCCTATGGAAGAATAACAAGATAAGGATTGCCATTACGATGACTACTAGTTAAACAATGTATCTGAAAAGGATGAAGTACGTTGACAACCTTTGGTGACAATTCTTGTCAGTAACACCTGCAAAATGGAATGTAATCAGAATCAAACTTGAAGAAACTCGGAAGGAGTCAGACCAAAAAGAATCCATTAATCGAGAGGAAACTAGAATAGACTTTTGACACTTTGCAGAAAGCAATAAGTATGCAGACGAAAGCATGGACTCTCTCAAATGGAGGGAGTTGATTGCAAAATTCCAAAAGAAGAGAATGCATATTGCTCATTCGGGCATGAATTCGGGAATAGAAGGGAGATAACCCCCAATGATATGATCTATTGAAGAATAATCTATGAAGACTATGAAGTATCTATCCATGTTCTTAATTGGAAGTTGTAGCCATTTGAAAAGAAGCTTTGAGTATCCTTGGTTGTCCATCTGCATTCCTATGATGAAAGAAAGAAGTTGGAATCTTTAGGAAGGAAGGGAATGGAATCTATAGAAGACTCTATGGACCCTAAAGTTGAATAGGAACATGAGGAATAACATGAAGATTCCAAGAAAGAAAGAAACGACAGAACAACCAATTGAACCAATTATTATATCGAGAATCGTAAGACTACCAACATGGTTTGAACCCACTAGAAGCATTCAAGTAGAAGGAATGAAGGAAGTTGTGATGAAGAACAATGTAGGTGAGGAAGTGTGAAAAATAATTATGAATGGAAGAATTGAAGGCGAGATTCATAACTAGAGGGTTCTCCCATAAGGAAGCAGAAGACTATTATGAAAACTTGTTCCAGTAAACCAAATATACCTCTATATGAGCCATTATATTTCTTCTAGTATCCATGGATTGGATTTTACATCAAATAGATGTAAAAGACTATTCTTCTAAATAGAACAATTGAGGAAGAAGAATATGTAGAGAAACCTCAAGGTTTTTAGGTATACCAGAAAGAGACCCATGTATGTAGATAGAAGAAGACCTTGTATGAACTCAAGCAACTTGGTGCAGAGCCTCTCATATACAACAGAAGCATGGTGAAAAATTCTTGTGATAGAGGAAGTGTATTGAAATGGTTCTTCATAAGTCTGGGATGATGGATTGCAAATCCATGGAAAACTCCCACGATAACATATTTGAAGAAATTGAGAGACTCTGATCCAGTAGACTCATCCCTGTACCGACATTTGATTAGCTTCTTGATGCATTTGATGAATACTAGGCATGACACTTGCTTTATTGTGAACATGTTGAGCCAGTTCCAGATGGAACATAGACAAGAGCATTGGATAGCTGCAAAGTATATCCTGAGATATCTGTGTGAGACGATTACTTATGGTTTGAGATATGCCTCAAAAAGTGATGTACAACTACATGAATTTATTGATTCAGGTTGGGCATGGAGTGAAAATAACAAAATAAGTACTTATTGTATATGTTTCAGTTTGAGATTTTCCACGATATCATGGGATAGTAGGAAACATAAGTCTGTTGTACTCAACATTGCAGAAGCAAAACAAATTGCAGCTTTTGATGCTTGTACCGAAGCAATGTAGCTTCATAATCTCATTTCTGGATTGTTTCACCAGGTGTTCCATGACAGGTCGAAGCACATTGAGGTCAAGTATTATTTTCTTTGTGATAGATTCCAGAGGGGAGAAGTGGTTCTCCATTATATCTCCATAGATGAGAAGATTGCAGATATTTTGGTAAAGCCTCTGTCCAAGATGAAAAGTTCATGTACTTAAGGTACAATATAGGAATCATGGAGATGAATTACCTATTGGAAAGGGAAGTGATTAATCCCTAGGTTGGGAGGGAGCACTGATATGTTATTGATATATGGACAATCATTTTCCAGTTTGGAAAATGGTCTAGGTTGGGAAGTCACTTTCCAATCCAGAAAGTGGTCCAATATTCTTGATGGACAGTCATTTTCCAATTTGTAAAATGGTCCAAGTTGGGCAGTCACTTTCTAGTTCGAAAAGTGGTCCAATATTTCTGACAAATAGTCATTTTCCAGTTTAGAAAAATGCCCAGAACGGACAGTCATTTTCATAACGAAAATGATCTGATATATTGTTGATGTACCATAGACAACAATTCCTTTTGTGACCAGTGTGGGGGAATGGTCTAGGACAATCATTCTCCTTGGTAGTCACTCTGAGAAGTGGTCAAGAAGAATGGTCTGCCTCTCCGGGCAGTGATTCTTTCGAAGTTCACAGTTGTGAGAAGTTTCAAAGAATGGTCTGATATAGGAGGTTGGTGTAGGACATTCATTTCTGTAGGAAATAGTTTGGACAATCATTCCCTAGGGCATACTCATTCTCTCCAAGTTGCACTGTGAATCATGCTGGAAGAATGGCCCAGTTAGTTTGAATGGTCCAAATTTAGCAATCAGGGAAAATCATTCCCTAGGGTAGACTCATCCTCTCAAGGTTGCACTATGAAGCGTGCTGAAAGAATGGGCCAGTTAGGTTCAATGGTCCAGGTTCAAAAATCAGGGACATTTATTCTTCTATGCTTCGGAAAAACAGTCCAGATAGCCCATGGATGATGTTTAAATTTTTGAGGGCATATTCTCTTCCATACCTCACATATGTGAGTGGAATAATGGCCCAAATGACTCAGTTTGTATCATGATATTGTTTATGCAGGTTGATATCAGATGATATGATTGTTGTGGACATTGTATGTCCTTGGACAATAGTTGTATGCTATTGTAGTGGATGTGATCCACTGGTAGTGACTGTGTGGTACTATTTAGTAGAAGTGTGCTACTAGGAGTGGTTGTGCACCACTGGATAGTAGTTGTATACTACTATGAATAGACATAGTTGTGTTCTATTGGATGGCATTTTTCTGATTGCCATGGAGACTACCTAGTTGGATAGTGATGATGGTGCTAATGATTTGATCACGAGATAGCATGTGTGGCTATGATGATGCTACAAGTTGAATGGTTAGTTTGTGCTCAAGACCATTTCCCTTAATACCTCCCTAGCTAGGAGGGAGTGTTGATATTATCATAGCTGTGAGAGGTATTAACCTCTCTGTGTAACCTTTGACGAGTCTAGAATATCTTAGGAAGCAAGAAAAACCCTAGAAGGTTAGGAAATAACCTTAGAAGACAAGTCGGCTCAAGACAATAATTTATATTAAATTATTATCCTCCAGAAGTAGAAGTAGGCCCAATTAGGTCACTTGGATGACTATAAATAAGAGGGCGCTAGAGCTCATTTTTCACACTCACTCTCACAACTACATAAGGACAAGTGGCGTGCATGACTGGAGGAGAGTTGTAGCTATTGCAGTGGTGACTTGGTCTTTGGTTATGGTTGGAATTTCTGCTTGGTTATGGTTTGGACTTTCTTCTTGGTACACTAGCTCTGGAGAGATGTATGCTACCTTGGTTGTCTATTGGTTCTAGGGTCTGCTTCCATAATTATTCTATCTGTCAAGGTTAAGGTGCTCGTGGGTGGCATTTGTGCCTTTGGTTGGGTGACAATATTGAGATATTGTCTACGGTGAAACGAGCACACCTATTATTCTAACAATCCATACCTTCTTTGCCAAGAACTCCCCAAAAACACTAGGTCAAGGATGCGTACAAGCCTTTAGATATGATAAAACTCCATTGATCACTGCATAAGATCCCGAAGGGTTTCAAGGAATGGCTTCCCATCTTTTCAAGATAAGACTCGATTATGACTGAAAATCATTTGAATTCCTTTCTGAGTGCTTTTGAACCTTATGAACAACATGAAGATGTACTTATGAGACTTTTTTCTTATTCTCTCATTGAGAAGGCCAAAGAGTGGTATGACAATATTTCACCTGGAGCAATTACCAACTGGGATGTTTTTCAAAATATTTCTATTAAGAGATTCGCAAAAGAAAAATATTGCATATCCCTTTGTAATAAAATATATTAAAGCAAGAGGACACCAAGGGAAAGCATACGTTCTTTTAATGACTGATTCAACACTCTTGAAAAAATATTTCCCCATGATTACTAGCCCACTCAAAACTTTGTCCTTAAGCTTTACATTTCAACCATAAATGACCCTTATGGCCATCTGATAGGAAAGAATCTCCCTTCCACCTTGATTGAATCCCAAGAAAGGGAATGAGAAATGGATGGAAATTTATCTTCCAGTTATCATCAAGATGAAGGATTCCTTGAAGAGTCCATGCAAATAAATCAAGTTACTAGCCTCACCACTTTGCCTCCTGACCTTCTCCATGTCACCAAGGCCCATTTTCATAAGGAGAAAAGAGAATTTTCCAACAAAGCTGATGGTAAAATAATAGGTCTTGTGAAAAATGGGGGAAATCCAAAATATGGAAGAATGTCCCCTCTCGTGGAAGAAATGATAGAAAGTGAGAAAACCCTAGCAGCTCAAAGGGCATAAGAGAGTCTATTGTGGCATCTTCAAGATATTTTGTCTACACCTCATAAAACAAATGAACCTCTCACCTTGAAAAGTGGATCGGAAAATGCCATCACAAAATATGAAACCCATAAAGGGGCTACCATGGAAACAATCAAGGACTTCATTAGTTCATCCCATCAAGTTCTCGACGAATGGATCAACAACACCTTTATCTCGGGAAACTCTTTGTTTCAAGATGAAGAGAAAAGGGATGGATGTTGGGGTTTGGATTTTGATGGTGCACACTCAAGTTCAAGGTCAGACGATGGGGTGGTCATGATATCACTAGATAAAATAATACCCTTTTCTCATACAAACTTGAGTTCAATTGCACTAAAAACATATCCAAGTACAAATACCTCCTTTTGGGTGTGAACTTTGTTATTGATATGAACATAAATCCTTACACATGAGAGGGGAATCATATTTGATTGTTTCGCAAATCAACAAGAATTTTTCCGCAAAGAATCCAAGGTTGAAACAATACATAGACGATGTTTGGGATGCCATGAAAAAGTTTGATGACTTTTCGATTGAGGCTATCCCTAGAGAATAGAATCATCTGACAGACAATCTTGCAATATCTACTTCTACTTTGCAAAATTTCAAAGAAATCGGTCTCTAGAAAGTAGAAGTAAACTTTAGACCCTCGTTAGATGACAACCTTGAACACTGGCAGGTCTTCGATAATGAGGACCAAATATTATGTTTTCTTCAAAATGAGGGAGAATTCTTGGAAACTTAGATAAACCTTTTGCCCGTGGAAGCGAACATTGAGATTATAGATCTACCTGACGGGCCCTTATCCAAGGGAATCATCCCCTTAGAGAGGTTTTTTTTATTGTAATGACATTTATAAGGGGAAAATGTCAAGCAAAGCTGATGATGAGGTTGTTGAGTTTAATATTGGCACCAAGGAATCCCTGAAAATGGATAAGTTTGGGAAGGGGACAACTTCCGATGAAAGGGAAAATTTGATAGCTCTCATAAGGGAATTTAAATATTTTTTCGCTTGGTCGTATGAAGACATGAAAGATTACCGAGAATATGTTATACAACATGATATTCCCCTCAAAGGCACAAAACCTTTCATGTATAAGCTCAAACAAATGAATCCAAAGATTGCACTACAAGTTCAAAAGGAATTGCAAAAGATGGTTGAGGCAGGGATAATTGAGCCTATCAGGTACTCATCCTAGATATCCAATCATGTAATTGTACATAAATATTTTTTGGTAAGATTAGTACATGTGTTGAATTCAGAAATTTGAATCAAGTGTCACTTAAGGATAATTACCCCTTGCCAAACATGGAGTACCTTTTGCAAAGGGTCACCGGAGCATAAATGGTGTTCATGCTTGATGGTTTTTCAGGATATAACCAAGTACTGGTAAAAGAGGATGACCAACTTAAGACTGATTTCACTACTCCTTGGGGAACTTATAAGTATCCACGAATTCCTTTCAGATCAACCAACAAATGAGCCACCTTCCAACGTGCCATGGATTATGATTTCAGGGATTTTATTGGAAAACTCATAGAAATATACGAAGATGACCTTACCGTTATTTCCAAGAAATGAACTGAGCATATCCAACACTTGAGGAAAATTTTTCAAAGGTGCAAAGAGTATGGTATTTCTCTTAATCCCAAGAAATCAATCTTTGGTGTAGATAGAGGGAAGTTATTATGACATATCATTTCCAAGGATGGGATCTCAGTGGATCCCTCTAGAATTGAATCCATTAAGAAAATACCTCTCCCTAAAGACAAGAAGTCCTTACAATCTTTCTTTGGTAAAATCAACTTCATAAGAAGGTTTATCCCTAATTTTGTTGAGATCGTGAAGCCTCTAAATCACTTGTTGAAAAAGGATGCACGTTTCAAGTGGGATGATGATGGTAAGAAGACTTTTCAATATTTGAAGGAGGAAATAACTATTGCACATGTCTTAATAAGACCATACTTTTCTAAAGACTTCATCATTTTCTCCTTTTCTTCAAAAGATACTATCGCAAGAATTATTTTACAGAAAAATGATCAAGGAGAGGAGCAACCAATTTCTTTATTAGAGACTCAGAACTAAACTACACCATTACTGAAAAGAAAGGTTGTGCCCTTGTCAAATCCCTCAAGAATTTTAGACCATATATTGGGTATAACAAGATTAAATATTTCATTCCTTACCAAGCTGTAAAGGATGTCTTATTGCAACAAGACTGTCTTGAATCAAGAGGAAAATGGATCTCACAAATACATGAATATGACTTGGATATTAATCCATCCAAGATCATAAAAGGCCAAGGGCTAGCCCAAATGTTGATGGAAAGAAATCAGAAAGCTATTGAAATGGGAGAAAAAGAGAAGATCAATGTTGTCATAAGTGAAATCGAGGTCGACGAATGGTACCCAGATATTATTTACTATTTGAATAATCTTACTTATCTTGATCATTTGGTCGATCATAAGGGAATAGCTCTGAGGATCAAGGATATGAATTATAATTTGGCACAAGATGGACTTGGATGGAGAAACCCTGATGGGGAAATTCTTTGATGTGTGAATAAGGAGGAATCAGACAAGTTGGTTGCAAAATTTCATTCAAGGTATTGTGGAGGTCACTTTGTCTCCTGTCGTACTGCCCATAAAATTTTAAGGGAATAATATTATTGGCCCACCTTACTCTCTGACACTCATATACACGTGAGATCATGTTAGCCTTGCCAGTTCTTTACTGGAAACAAACACCTCCCTGTCCTTCCTCTTAAACCAGCCATTGTAGAGGCACCTTTCCAACAATGGGGATTAGATTTCATTGGCGAGTTCAAAGACAACTCTAAATATGGTTATTGATGGGAATTGAGAGCCAAATAATATTTCACCCGATGGGTTGAGGCTATTCCAACAAAGAAAACAACGGAATAAGTAGTAATGAAATTCCTTGAGGATAAGATTATCACTAGATTTGGTGTTTTTTCCAAGATTACCACTGACAACGCCAAGGATTTGAACTCAGTGGTGCTCAATGATTTTTGTTTAAAATATGGGATTATTTTATCACACTCTTCGAATTATTACCCTCAAGGAAATGGATTAGGAGAATCCAACAACAAGAACATCATGAATATTGTAAAGAATGTTGTTGGAGAAAACGAGAAAATTTGGGATGGAAAGATCAAGTATGCCCTTTGGGTAGACCGCACAACTACTAAGACTTTTACTAGAAAAATCCATTTTGAATTAGTTTACGGGTTGGGAGAACGACTGCCTATAAACCTCCAAGTTCCATCTTTTCAATTATCCCAATAGGTCGTCACAGATAAAGAGGCATTACAAGGGTGAATTTATCAACTCATGGAGTTGGAGGAAACTCGAAGAATGGATTTTGAACAAATGGTAAAAAACTAGGATAAAGTCAAAGGAACCTTTGACCACAAAGCGAGACCAACAAAATTTAAGCGAGGATATTTGGTTCTTATGTGGGATAAAATAAGAGAGAAACCTAGAATGCATCAAAAGTTTGATAGCCTATGGTTGGGACCTTACAAGATAGAGGAAAAATCTGGATTAGAAATTCTTTTTATCGAACTACTACAAAAGGAAGGAGGATGCCATTACCAATAAATGCATCCCTCTTCAAACATTACATTCTAGGAGGAACTTGACTTCTTCAGGGACCAGGGCCCAAGTAAGTAGGTAGGTCATCTTGCTTTCTTGCATTTGCGTCTTGATTTCTCATGATATTTTAGTTTCATTTCATTTATGATTTTCATTTTTATCTACTTGCATTATTGATTTACATCTTTTTCTTTCATCATATTATATATAAAAAAAAGTTCAAAATTTTGTTTTCTAGATTAGTTGTCAATTTTGAAGTTTTGGATTTTGATTATATGAGAAAATGGTGAGTGAGCCACCCTAGATTTTACAGTTTGTTGTTTCAGTGTGTGTAGTCACAGGTCGAACCAGGAGATGTTGAAGTTCTCATGCACTCTATGGCGAGTACATGTTCCCAAGTAGGATCCAGATGTTATCCCTCATTTCTAGGGATAACTAAGGATATGATGTCTTAAGGACCTCGGGTTGCAGACATGGAGTGTCGAGGAATGGATTGACTTGTGATGTCCACATACACAGGTGAAGACCCACTTCACCACCATACTTCCTCGATTCATCATGTCGACATTCACCACATCAACTTATTTCCACAAGACAGTGGCTCTTGCTCCATTAGGTACAAGTCAAGTATTGTGGTAAGTGTCACTTTAATACTTGAGGCATTTGAATATGTTGCATTAAATCTTCTCTTGATTATAGAACACTTTCATGGAAATTATTCTCTTTGCCTTGTTTCACCTTGGTGGTTAACATTGTGCCCTAGTAAGTGGTCACCCTTGGGGAAAGGTTTTCTACTGGGAGGTCTCTTTGATGGGTCATCATACCATTTCCGATCATACTTATCATTTTCCACTCTTCATCCTTTCGTCTCCTCATCTTTTGGGATTTTTAGGTGCACTGATCCAAGAATGGATTATACCTCGTTTCATGGGAATAAGGGGTTGAAGGCCCATAGGCTTGTAGCTGACAAAAGATAAAATCCAATCATAAACCTTCTAGATTCTCGCTTAGGCATCTCGAAGACAATGAAACATCTTTCACAAAAACATAATGGGACCCATAAAATAAATAACTAATTAAACATGCCAACCAAGGTAGATCACATGTGGGCAATTTTTTTCATGCTTAGGTAGAAGTACCACACATTGTCTTCAACTTGGGGAAGCATAGTGTGACCAGGGTAGAGTCAAGGTGGGAAATGCTTTTCATGCTTAGGTAGAAGTCCCACTTTGGCTTCAACATGGAAACACTTTAATTAATTAATGGCAATAAATGGGCTTGGAAAAAGGTTGCATTGAATACGAAGGTGTAGCACACCCTCTACGAAGGCACCCATAAATGAGATAATACAAACCCTTGTATGTCATGAATCCCATGCTTAGAAGTTTTACCCCCATCCACTTCACACCCTTTGCATGGCTTAGAGAGGGTCCACCTGGGAAACACTCTTTGACTTGGGGAATGATTCACCCAATAGGTCACCATCGAAACCCTCTCATACCTAAACTTGGCAAGTTGCATAGGGTCTTTGATCATTTGTTTAATTTGAAAAGGTAGTTTTGATGTACATTCTTAGGTGGATCTTGTATTAAATGTGATTTTACTTGGCATGATACATTTGAATTGAAACCCTTGGAAGGCGCATTCATTTGTCTTTGCAGGACCTTGCTTGGTGGACATTTTCGGAGGAACAAGCCTAGATTGGGCCTTCATTAGGGCTTGAATCCCACATAGTGGATGCCATGACCCACACCTTGGGAGATGAAAGATGATGGATGTTTCATTTGGAGGCAAGAGAAGACACCTTGAAGGAAGATACCTAGCCCTCACCTTGCCCAACGAATTTCCTTTGGAGGCCATGTGCTACACTTTTGGGCTTGATGTCACTCTTGGGGCTAGGGTTTTGATGATGGCTTGGCATGATAGATGGAGAAGAGGACACTTGGAAAAATGAAATATGGCCTTTGGAAGCCCAACATCTTCTCCAATAACTCAATGACTTGCTAAAAATGCCAAAACGTCACCCTTTAGGGGAATGATGTCATCTTTTTAGGGTTTCTTTAGTGTAAAAATCAAATTATTATTGTAAAGGGGAAAAATTAAGAAGGTCGGCCTCCTTATTTTGTGTTTTACCCTAAAAGTTATGTGGATAAACTTTATTTTGAGGTATTATATAAACAAAAGACTCAGATCATTTCATTTTCATAAGATTCTCACTTGAGAATAAGACATACTTGGCTGAAATTTTTGCCCTCTTTGGGAATTTGGTCTATCTCTCTCTCTTGTGAATTTTTTTGGATTCTTATCTTGTCTATTGTGGAGCTAAGTGGTGTGCTACCCTCTTGGAGGCTTGTCTCTTGCATGTTGATGAAATTTACTTGGTAAATGAGGGTTTTATCTTGCTATCTTGTGGAATTTGTAAGGAATTTTCTGCATTTGTCGGTAATTTATTCTTGTTTCATGTTATTCTTGTCTAAAAACCTTGGAGGAGTATAAGGGAATACACCCTCCATGAAGTTTATCTTAATTGTGATTGGATAAGTCATTTTTTTTAAGGTTGCTAGGAGGAGTAAAAGGCCTTACACCCTCCTAGATTTACCTTCTTGGATTTACTTACTCTGAGTAAAAGGGCTTACACCCTAACTAAAATATTAGGGGATTCGTAAATATTTTTAAGATAAAATTTCCATTAACTCATGGAAATCTTACAATTCATGAATTTCCAAAAAACATTTAGCTCAAATTTAGAAAGATTCAGGAATTTTTCATTATTTTTGTTTATGTATTAACACTTATTTAGCATAACAATAGCTTCGTACTCTTTTAATAGTTTTTAGAGATTTATCTAAAGCATATCTAATGTTTTTCCTAGCAAATTTGCATTATTTATCGTACCAAGGATTAATCACCTAATTTTTCTTTTTGAAACAAGTACTGAAAAAAGTTCTTATTTATGCAAGTTAAAAGCTTCAATAAACTTATGATACAAGTATTCAATAATATTATTATTATCAAAGGGGATCTTAAAATCGTTTTTTAAATCCTTCAAGAAAATGTCATTTTCATTTTATCAAAAATAAAGTGGTTTTCTATTTTAGGATCCTCTTCATTAGGTTTTCTAAGTCAATTTTTAGACTTAAGACTAAGGGTCTCTATTCTAAATCATGCTTGTGATTTTCTAAAAGACAAACGTTAACAATTTGATTAATTAATGAGAAGGAAGAAATATGTTAGTCAAACACATTGCTAAGAAGGCCATGGATCCAAGTCATACGATTGGAATTTGATCATTGTTTTAAACCATTACAAATTAATTTTTTTTGACAGAAACGGTTAGAGGAGCTTTGTATTAATAACAGTGGACATGCTACTAGGGTTCAATACAGCGATAGATATTTTCTTGTAAACTGGAAAACATATGCCTAAAGATCCTAACTCAATACTAATTCGCGGACACAAATATTATTTCAGCGAACCTGAACGTCTTCGCGTCATTACATCACTTCTAGGTTGGAAGTTTTTTTTCTTCTTTGACACCATTTTCCATTCATTGCTATGGTCCATGGATTGGCTTTCTGTCGGGCCTAAAAGGTCTTCCTTATCAGCTAAGTCTGCCTAGCTTGAGGTCAGGGGTTCTTGCTGGGTGGGCGACTTGGGAGTATCTTCTGCTTCCCCCTTAGCAAGGGATTTGATTTCGGCTTTAGCTTCTGCTTCTTCTGTCACTTCCAGGGTCTTGCTTTCAAAACGCAGTTCCTTTGGCGCCCCCGTCCACTAGCTGGGCTTGGACGACCTTTTTTTTCCGGGTGGTTTTTTACAGTTACGGGCTAAGTGCCCCGTTTCGAAGCAGTTCCTACACCTGAAACTGAGATTCTCATAGTCTAGTTTTTGGTTCCTTGAGTAGTCCTTGCCTTGGAGAACAATTTCAGCTGGGAAACCTTTGGAGAAATCCATTTCCACACAGATTCGGGTGAAGGTGGAGCAGGCTGCCTTGGAGTCTGGACTTCTGCAGAGGAACTTATCGAGGCCATTGCCAATAGATTGAAGAGATTTGTCCCCCTAGAAATGCAGGGGAAAATATGGAAGTCACACCCAGATTGGGGCTGAAGAGATACAATCCATGGAGGGGTCGAAAGCAGGGGTCCAAAGTTGCATGGGCAGGCCTGCTCTGCCCCAGAACCACGGCCCTGAGTTAAACACCTTGTCTCTGTCACTTGTAGAATCGAAAACTACCACAAAAAACCCTTTTGCACAGGGGAAGGTAATGACTTCTCCATCTAAGAACAGGTACCATTCAGAAGAAATCCAGGAGAGTAGATCTAGAAGAGAGGGCCAAAACCCGTTAAACCTGCAAACTAGAGAATGCTTGTTGTAATGGCGAGCATGAGTTAAGGCTTCCTGCGACATTGGAATGGAAACTGTCAGAGCTTCAGGAACTACTGCATGCAGCCCGAAGGGGCGACCTTGACGAGATGCAGCCTCCGGGGTTGATGCATGCAGACTGGAGAGAAACCCTTGGCGTGAAGCCACCTCTTTAAAGGAGAGGGTTGGCACCAGAGGGGGAAATCCTGAGGTCGCTGCCAACGGAGCACCAGGGGAAGCACCTATAAGAGAGGTCGGCCCGGAAGTGGAAGTCACGACCGAGGGAGGGAGGCCCGCAGCTAATGTCGCGACCTTACCAGGAGAGGCGCCACCATGCTTTGGAGATAAGGGGGTTGCCATTGGAGCTTCTGCGGCTACTGCGAAGGAGGGCGGAGGAGGGCAGGAGGCACCGGGTCGACGGCCTGCGGGAGAACCAGGAGCACGGGAGCTCAATGGTAGGTTTTTTAATTTTGTAACAACTAATGTCTAAACCATTACAAATTATTAGGTCATGGAAACTACATAATTTAAACAACTATGTACCACCTTCATACAACCAAGTTTTCAATTAAGTATTTAGATCTTCTCTTGTAGGTGCATATTGAATCAATATCCTCCTCGATCCGTAGAGGGTCGAGGTTAGATATACTACTTAAGATCACAGTTTGCTTATTTGTAGTTCTTTTATTAAAATCCTCTAGAAAAACAATATCTTGTTCATTCATTTGATGAAAGATATCATAGTCTAAGGAAATGAAAGAACACCATTTGCCTAAATTATTATTTTTTAAATGTTGATTTTATAGGTGCAATATAACATATTGCAAGTAATATTTTTGAGTATTAGTGTCTAAGATTTCTAACCCAATGTATTCATTAAAAGGATCTTTCTTGCAAATATTAACATAGGGTGTAAGGCCATGCCTTAAGAAGATCTTAACATAGAGTGTAAGGCCATGCCTTAAGAAGATCTTAACATAGGGTGTAAGGCCATGCCTTAAGAAGAAAGTGTTAGATACTTAATACTTAGTGATTGAGGTACTTTGTAAATATTATTTAGGAGAAATATGAAGAGTCGTAGGTGAATAGGAACAATCATTCAGACCTCTTGGAAGATTGAACCAAAGGTCACCTCACTTTGTATTTATGAATGTCTCATATTAATGCAAATCATCATCCGTGGAGTTACTCATTTTCTCTGCCCATACCTAGCCCAGTACAAAGAAATTCTTGCAAACCCTCTATGAGAAGTAATTTTATCCCATATTGACCATAGAGTAAACCCATCTATATTAGGGACATGAGATTCATCATATTTTCAACTTTCCACAAGTAAAACAATGTCAATTTCTATATAAATACAAAATTAACATAGGATCCTTCCTCCGTGAATATCCCCAACAATTATACGAGAGGATCCTAAGTTCACTAAATTCCTATTTGTCAATATTTTAGTTATTTCACGGGGTCTTCACTAATTGAACCTGTGACATATCGCTTGTGTTCATGGGGTATTAAAGAATACCCCTAATTTCACTAGATATTGATAAATACCTCCCAAAATACTTTTGTTGAACCCCCTTCCCAACACATGTTTCCAATAAAAGAATCCATAATTTAACTATATACCCCTTTTTATACCCCTAATACCTATAAACCCCTTGAGACCCCACATCCCCCCCTCCCCCCCCACAATACCTACAACATATTGACCTTATTTTTCACAATTAAAAAAACCCCTTTATGAATGAACGTGATAAGGTATTGGTCAACAGGGTGAAGCCCCCATGAGTTATTTTTGTCGTTAATAATTCCTTTCCTATTTTTTATAATTGCACATTTCCCTTCTTTGTAAGCTTCTTTTATCTTTCGAGTTTCCTTCCTCTATTCAACTTGATCTACTAGGACAAGATCCCCATTTATATATATGTATGTCCCTTTTGTAGTGTACCTAGGGGGTAATAAGGGGTACCTAGGAAGGTACCCAAACTGGAATAATAATAGATGGATGGTTATGTATTTCTATGCATGGAGGTCATTTGTAGTGAATAAGGCCCATGTAGTAGTGTGAAAGTAATAAATGTAAGAAGGATTAATAGATATTGATCATAAACACAACATATAATATACCAAATCAAACCCCCCAAAATCCTATATTCAATGGTGTTGGTTTTGTGGCAATCTGAGCACCTTGTCAAAATATATCAAGTCTGCATTCCACGCATTCTATCAAAGAAAAACCTTAAACAACTTATTTTTAAAGCAGTGATAACTCTACTTCTCGGAATCTGATTTCGATGATTTTTTACTTATTTTTAACTTGGGTATTTTTTCGAGAAGAACTCAGATCTACAACTAGTTTCTTTAGATTTTGCATCAAAATTTTTATAAATATGAACACCATCGTCCTCTTTTTCTCTTGAGAAAGATGCAAAAAGAAAAAAAAATCTTCCCCCTTTTTGGCCTAAGAAAGGGATCTTATACCACTTGCAGTGTACTCAATAGATCTAAAAATATAAGATATATATTAACTTAAACATAACAGATCAACACAATAGATAACAAAAGAATGAACACAAGAATTGTAGAGAAAACCCTTGAGGTGGGGTAACACCATGAATTATGTTGAACTTATGCTTATACTGAGAGGGGGGGTAAATAAATATAAGATATTTTTTACTTTTAATGAACATTAATAAATCGTTCATTAACTTCAAAACAATAAATGCATGTAAACTCAAAATATAGTTCACAAAGTTTGATTTGGAAACCCTTGAGGGAGAAAAACACAAAAAACTTATCTTTATAAATGTATGTAGGCACCAACCTACTGCTACACATATTGTAGGTGCCAACCTACTAGAGACACCAATCTCTTCAATTGAGCACCAACTCAACAAGATATTGTGTAGGCACCAGCCTGCTAGAGACATCGATCTCTTCAGCTGAGCACCAACTTAGTAAGATATTGTGTAGGTTCCAACTTATTGGAGACACCAATATCCTCATTTGAGCATCAACTAAGTAAGACCTGTATAGGTACCAATCTAATATCTTCATACACAGAGTACTTCTGACTTTACCTGCATGTTTCACACTTCGTGCATTTCACTGCATCATCATACCTTTAACTTTCATGCTCCAACACCTCTCCTTCCTTCATACCCTAGACATATCTTCAAACCCTAGTTAGATTTAGCCTTCCTGCCCTAGTGAACCTCATAAAATCATTCCTAGAATATAATTATAGACTACAACATCACAACCTCGAAACACACTTTGAAGCATCATACACACTTTGCAACATCATAGACCTTAGTCCTTCATATTGCACCCTTAAAACTCCAAGAAAACTCCTCTTGAGCACCTTTAGACCCCAAGCACATTTCACAGCTCCTCATATGTACCTTAGATCTCTTCTACACACTTATAGTTTACCTTCTTGCTTGGATACAATTCAAATGCGCACATATATCATGTATTTATAGTGTTTATGCATTCACTTATGGGGCTGACTTGTAAAACTAGCTAGGTTGACTTGTACTTTTTATGCATTCTTAAGGAGTTAGAGGGAGTGACATATACTGTTGGAAAGGTCTCGAAATAATACTTTCAACCATATATCCGATGCTCCCATTTGATCTAGGTCTTTAGAGTAAAAATGCCTTCAAAGATAAGGTATCCAAGTTGAGCATAAAAAATCCAAATACAATATTTCCAACAATCTCCATCTTGCAATCTTTATCTTTGGCATCTATAGTCTCCCCCTATATTTGACATCAATGAAAACAATATTTCCAACAATATCCCCCTTTTTCATTGATGGCAACCCTTAGTCAATTTTGTAATACTCCCCCTGTCTGCAACTCTCCTTGTGTCTGCAATTCTTCCTATGTATGCAACTTCTCCCCCTTTGACATCAATGAAAAAATGATGCTCCCCCTAAGCTTGTGCTTCCCTTTATTGATGAGATGAGATGGATATCACTCCCAAATTCTATCTGATATATTCAAATGTGTCTCTGGGAAGGGTTTTGGTAGAAATATCTACAACCTATTATTTGGTGGCATTGTATTCCATCTTGAAACTTTTCTCAACTACCTGCTCTCTTAGGAAGTGGTACTTTATGGGAATATGCTTCGTCTTTGAGTGCATAACATGATTATTTGAAATGTTAATTGCACTTATGTTGTCACAAATGATTGAGATTGGTTGATCATATTCTACCTTGATATCCTTCAATGTTTGTTTCATCCAGAGAACTTATGTGCAGCATGTTGTTGTTGCAATATATTTGGCTTCTGTTGTGGATAGAGAGATTGAAGTTTGCTTCTTACTCAACCATGATACTAGACAATTTCCTAGAAAGAATTTTCATACGCCAATACTTTTCTTGTCATCAATACTTCATGCCCAAATTGCATTTGTATGTTGTGAGAGTGAAGTCCTTACTTCTTGAATACCACAAGCCAAATTCCAATGAGCCCTTCAAATATATGAATATTATTTTTATTGATTGCACATGTGTCTCCTTTGGTGCAAATTGAAATCTTGCAAGAAATCCTCCTGCTTGCATGATGTCCAACCTTGATGTTGTCACATATAGTAGGCTTCCAATCATTGACATGTACAGTGTTTTATTTTCTTCTAGATAGTCATCATCTTTTCTCAACTTAGATCATGTGATCGTGTGTGTACTAACAGGTGCATAGTTTTCCATTCTGATTTTCTTCAATATTTCCTTGATATACTTGGTCCGACAAATGTATATAATTCCTTTGCTAGACTAAGAAATATGAAACCCTAGAAAGAATGATAATTCTCCAAGCATGAACATCTCAAATTATTTTTGCATTTCTTCTGCAAACTTTTGGTTCATTCTATCATCATTACTTATAAATATGATATCATCCACATAAACCAAAATGAATAATAGATTTTCATTGTTTTTTGATGCAGGAGCATCGCCAACTCAACAAGCGAGCCAACACATCAAGCGAAAGACCAGCTGGATAAACAAACCCAAAATTTTGAAAGTTCTTTGGGATTGTAGCACAAGTCTTTAATGATCCTTTATGAAGGAGCGCCTTTTGTATATTGTATCAGACCTCGAGCCATACGCTCTTATCTGAAGTAGATAAGGAGGCATTTAATCTAATTAATGCAGGTAGGTAGGATTTATTTCTAGATTAGACAGTTTAGAGTCTGAGAGGGAAAACAGATATAGACACCCTCATTGTATCATTGTAACATTAGCCAACATTCAGAAGAGAGAGCAGAGAATATTGTATGGAGAACACCCATGTATATGCAGTTGAATTAATAGAAGAAAGCTTTGATTCAAGCACATGGTTTTGTGTTGTTTTCTCTGTGTATTATGCTCATGAATGTTTGTTTTCTGGTTATGCATTTTCTTTATATATGTTGTGCATGTGATTTCATGTTTCAATTGAAGTCTAAAAGGGAGAGAGAATGAGTTTCAATTGTTTCTCTATCTGAGCCAGGAGATTCTTGCAAAGAGTGCAGTCAAATTCATCCGCAAGGAGTGCGTTGATGAAGGGTCAGTAGTTAACTTTTGTTCTCATTCTCCCAGAAGTTGATTTGGGTTGTGGAAGTCATGCAAGGAGTGCGCAGGCGGAAGAAGAAGTCTCAGCTGTTAGTCTGAGCAAAGGAGTTAGACGAATGCTGCTGCAGAGAGTGCGCAGAGTCTGAAGTATTCAACATTTGAAGTTGTTGAATATTGAGTGCAAGCAGTGCGCGGAAACTCAGGAGGTATAGTTCCTTCGTGATTTCGTCCAAGGAAAATATTGGGGTTTGTGCGCAAATTCCTCTGAAGGAAGCAGAGTTGCAGGCGCAGGCTTGGAAAGAAAGTTCTTAGAAGGAACTCTTAGCCATCCCAGGAAATCCTCAAGAAGGAGGAATCGACGGTCAGGATCCATTGAGCGGAAGAAGCGAAATCCCGTCCGCCGTCAGATCTGGGAAAGTTGCGTTCAGGTTAAGACTTAGCGTGCAGAAAAGGAGCCCGAGAGTCATCGGGACTTAGCTCATCGGAAAATCGGGGTTTTCGAGGACATAGAACTCTCGCATGATGGGATCGCGACCCACGATTTCCCGACGAGAGTTTTGAACCATCCATTGGTGAGGACGCGTGGCAGGAGATCCTGAAGAGTCGGGAATCGGAGAATTGGGTTTTCCGGAGACGAGAGACTCGAGCATAGTGAAATCGCGATACGCGATTTCCCGATCACCACAGGGGTGTGGGCCATAGGCGCAGAGCAAAGGACAAGTGTCGAAGGGTCAAGCCCTCACTGAAGTCAACGCCAAGTGGCATCCCAAATCGGGAATCGGGGATCCGTGGGAGCAGTGGATCACAACAGCGCAAAGGGAAATTTCCCGACGGGGAAATTCCCGATAGGAGCAAGGTAAGCATTCGAGGAATATTCATCGGGTTTCGGGGATTTGTAAGACCCGACCTCGTGAGCGCAGGACTCACGATCACGAGAGGCTTGATTTCCTGATAGGGCGAAGGGAGATCATAAGGTGAGTTATGTGGGTGTAGAAAAGTCCCGATAAGGGATTTGAAGAGTGTTTCATCTCTTCGGGCCAAAGGAAAAGAAGGTCCTGGTGGGAGCGGACGTGTCCTATGTGGCGCGTTTGCATCAAGTGGTATCAGAGCAAGAAAATCTCTCTGTTTTTTGTAACAGAGGAGAAGAGAAAATTTCACCATGCCGCCGAGAAGAGGTAGACAATCACCCAATCCAGAGGGGGAAAGACAAATGTCCATAGAAAGAAGTAGCCAAGGAAAAAATGTAGAGATGGAGAGGGAAATACGAAATCTTCGTGCCAGAATGGAAGATATGGAAGCAGCGCAGAGACGCACAGCCAATGCTGGGGATCTAAGTGACTCCGAAGGCGAAGTTGAGGCTGAACCACAAAGAGAAGTTGTAGCCAAAGATGCAGCCAATGAGCGGTTAATCAAGGCTATCGCTCGGATGAGTTCAAAGACAAAAATGGACATTCCAGTCTATGAAGGAAGTTTGGATGCAGAAGAGCTGTTGGATTGGATTAGAGCTCTTGACACCTACTTCGATTATGAGGATATCGAAGAGGATAAAAAGGTCAGGCATGCTGTCACGAAATTAAAGGGACATGCAACATTATGGTGAGACGAGCTTCAAGCAGATAGACGTTCCAAAGGCAAGAAAAAGATCAAAAGCTGGGATCGAATGATTGCGAAGATGAAGGCAAAGTTCATCCCAAGGGATTATCAGATCACACTGTTCAGGAGAATCCAGAACCTGAGACAGAAGTTGATGACGGTAAAGGAGTATACCGAAGAGTTCTACAAGATCAATATCAGGGCAGGTCATCGGGAGAGCGATGATGAAAAAGTTGCCAAGTATATGAATGGCTTAAGATACGATATCCAGGATGAGATGAGTATGAAAACCATCAGAACGGTGGAGGATGCATATCAGATGTCATTGAAAGCTGAGGAGAAGCTAAGT